>VXBP01006782.1:313965-365048 GCA_013400115.1 Rhinopomastus cyanomelas
TCGTTCGGGTGGGTTTGGGGTTTGTTTTGTTTTGGGGGGGGGGAGGGAGGAGGGAAGGAGGAAGCGAAGGGTGCAGCTGTGCTTGTCTCGTCGGATTTCCGTAATCAGCTTTCCTGGAGAGTTTCGAGGCTGGTCGCTGCTGCGCTCGTTCGTGCGTGCGGCAAAGGCTTCGTGGGAAGAGTAGGATGGATGGAGGGATGGAGCTATGATACGTCGCTGCAGAGCCAGTCAGATTATCGCAGAAGCCTCTGCCAGCGGGCCCGAAAGACGGCGGATCTGTCGCTGTGCCTTGTTCAGAGGCGCATCTGTCCTGTTCCTCTGCACCTGGAAAAGGCTGCGGATGGTCTGTGCTGGTTTCGCTGCAGCGTGTGGCCAAGTTGCCGGTGCTGCTATTGCAGATCTCCTCCAGAGACGGAGGAAAAGTTGCTGGGTTTGAGGTTTTTTCTGCTCGTGCGTGAGGTGATAACAGCACCCTGGGTCTGCACCCTCCACAAAATGATGCAGCGAGTTAATCCCCTGGCTGAGGAACAGAAACGGATTTGAATATCAATACCATTTTGATCCTGACAACACACTCGTGGTCTGGGTATGGAGGAGCTAGCTCGTTGGTGGCTTCTCCTGCATGTTTTATTTGGTACTGCAGGCATTGCTGCCGCTAGTGCAAGTTGTTCTCGAAGGATATGGGAGGTAACAGAGCTGCCACCGCTTAGGTTTTGTTTGCTGTGAAGTACTGAGGGTTGAGCTGTGGGGTCTGCCTGCAGCTCCAGCCGGGGGACTGTGTGGGAAGACATGAGTAACTGCCCTAAAGTGAATGCTTTGACATGGAAGAGCTAGCCCTGGCGCGGCTCCTGTTGTGTGTGTTTGGGACAGAAGGAGGAGCGGGTGACACTGGGTGATGTTCTGCGTTCTGATTAGTGGGGGTGCAGCTGCAGCCCGGTGAGTTACCAAGTGGACGTTGGCTACGCGTGTCTGTGGCTAAGGACGAATCTGGTGGTGATGACTTGTGTGTGTTTGGTTTGGTGGGGTGTTCTTTGGGTTTGCTTGTTTTGAGGGCTGTGTTTTGTCTTTGGGGGAGGCAGAGGGTGAGAGGTGGGTTCTATGGAACTTGGGTTGTTTGTTTAGCGGTGCTGAGAGAGGCTGCACTGTTGCACTGTCATGTGGGGCCTGTTGGAGCGACATGTTGGTGATCTTCAGAGAAGCAGGGCTAGTAATCTACAACATCTCTAACGACAAGGCTGGCTCCATTGCCAAACTTCCTAGGAACATCTGACTTCGATAGCTCACTGCCTTTGTTGGAGGTGAAAATAAGATTACTCAGAGGTCCAGGTAGATGGCAGAATAAAGTGCTGAGCTGACACAGGCTTTGTACAGAAGAAACGTAAGGCTGAAATGAAGTTTCAGTAGCTGTCACTTGATGCTCAAGGATGAATGAGTAGCAGTAATGAGCAAAAACCTCCCTTTTGTACGTAAGAGCTGCTGTTCTCAGCCTCTGAGCTCCTTGCTGCGTTGTGGTTAGCACCGACTCCTGTTCCCTAACGTACGATATTGATTCTGTTTGCTTTTGTTCTGCTGCTTGACCCATCGGTACTGCAACGCTCTGGCTGGTCAGACTGTGCGCCATGGTTTCCCCTATCAGCCCTCGGCCTTGGCATTCGATCCTGTTCAGAAAATACTGGCCATTGGGACTCAGACCGGCGCGCTAAGGCTGTATCCTTTGACATTCCAAAGTGGGTTTAGTGAACCTCCTGCAAGCGATGGGCTGAGTCAGCTGCTGGAACCATTCAGAGGTCTGTTAGCTTAATGCACATGGTTTGCAGAGGGTCACTAAGGTGTTGAGAGTTCACAGCAGTGGGCTGCAAATCTGCAGCAAGGCTTGAGTCGAGCTTTCTGTTGTTCTGCTCCATCCTCAGGGTCTGAACAGTTCCATACCGCTTGGTGGAGTGGGTTTGCGTGGGGGGGCTCTTTTTAAATCTTGAGATAAGCCTTGTAACCTGCTGCTGCCTTGCCAAGAGATGCTTTCAAATAAGGACTCTAAAGGGTATGGGAATTGTGTCTCATTAATAGCTTTTAAGTGACTGAGATGAGTAGAACGGACCTATGGAGGAAGACTCCAGCGACCTTACTTCTTTTGTGTTCTCTGAGAAGTGAACTAGCCATGTGGTATGTCAGCCATACGGGACTCTCCAGGCCACGCAGCAACACGTGTGCTTGAACTTTCCTTCTCAATGAGCAGTGCCCTGTAGATTCCTTAATCCACACTGCCATTGCCTCGACCTTACATCTCAGCAGAAGAGAATTAAATGAATTGACTGAACTCTGACCTTTCTGGGGGAAGGCTTAGGCCATCTTGCTAGAAAAATTGACCTAATCCTCTTTAAACTGTAGGTAAATCTCATCTTTTCCTCTGCTGCTACTGTAACTCTGCAAGCAGACCCTTATTGTTTCTGCCTGTAGCATCACTGCTCTATCTGTAAGGTTGGTTGCCTTTTACGAGCTGAAAAGTTGCAGCTCCAGCATCCAAGCTGAGGCCCTAGGAGCAGGCTGGAGTGAAGTGACTCGTGTGGGATCTGTAATATCTAATGAGATCTCCCAGTGTCTCGTAATTCAAAGTACGCGTAACGACTGTGCTGGAAACTGCCCTTAATTAGCTGCTGTTAATTCTGGTTTCAAAAGGTGATAAAGTTGGTTTAGATGAAGAATGAGTGCAGGTGGTGCTGTTAGTCACTGTCGTGCCGGTAGGATAGATGGCAAAGCAAGAGGAGAGTCCTAAAAGGAAGGGTTTGGGTTGGAGGCAAAGAGAGATGCAAATGCGCCCGTTGAGGGCTTGCTCACTGTCACTGGGGGCTGCCTGAGGGGGTTGTTGCTTGGGTAGGGATAACTCAGTAAAACCTGTTCACTGGCACTGCTCCATGGCTACAGCTGCGAGTTCTCAGGGTCACTTGGCAAATAATCCAGAGAAGCTGTGCAGGATTGTGAGGGCAGAAACAGGTACTACGAGAGGAAGCAGCAACCTCCACAGCAAATGGATTTCCTAAGGGAAAGGAGACGGTTTCATGCAGGGGCTGAAGGACTGATGCTTCCCTAAGTTGGTGAAGATGAACCTGCTTCTCAGGACCTTGATACTGATCTCTGTTCTTGGTTAAAAGCCCTCAGCTGGCAGGAGAGCCCAGTAACCCAACAGCCCTGCACAAGCTGCGTCTCCTGTGGATACTTGCTCTTTGGGATGAAGGAGCGCAGACAGAAGGGGTAGGCTCAGACACATTCCCAGTGTGAAAGCAGCCTCTCAGCCCAGTGAAACCAGTCAGAAAAGCGCTTTCTGGGAAGGAATCAGCCTTGCAAAAGGTACTTCTTTCAGTCTCTGGCTCCAAGAGTCAAAACAGAGTCAAGAGGTGCCTGCTGTCGATGCTGTTCTTACGGACAGCAAGTGATGTGCAAGGATTCAATGAATCTGGACCCGGTTACTCATTCGAGCTGCAGAAGTGTTTGCAGCTGAGATGAGATGTGCACTAGAAAGACTGCTAAGAGCCAGTGTGGGTGTTGGGAGGATGGAGCCAGGCTCTGCTCAGAGTCTTCCAGTGACAGGACAAGGGGCAATGGACAGGGGAGGCTGGACGAGGCTCTGGGCAACCTGGTCTAGTTGAGGCTGTCCCTGCTCACTGCAGGGGGTTGGACTAGATGAGCTTTGGACGTCCCTTTCAAGCTGGGCCCACCGCTCTTGATGGTAGAACAGGCAGCTGACATGGCCTCCTCCCTGGGAGCAGGACCTGTGCAGTTGAGCTGTTTCATTGTGTGTTGCAGGGAAATGGAGCGATGGGGGAGGCACAGCAGCACGAGAGCCGTGCTGAGCGACATGCCTCTCTGACAGAGCTGCGCTGCTTGTGCTGATCCTGTTCCTCCGAGTTTGTGGTGCTGATCAGAGGACACTGACTCCAGCTGCTTGAGGTGTTTGAATCTTGGCAGGGGGCCTAGCTTTTATGTGACAGCTCTGCCTCAGGCTCAGCCTTCTGCAGGGTGCTGGAGGCCTGGGGATGTGTTGCCTGCAAGCAGTGAGTGTGCTCACTGTTGATTGCAAACTGCCCTGGTCAGTGGAAGCTGCTGGGAGCTCCATTTGTCACCGCAGGCCAACATCTTGGACTTGCTCCATACTTGAAGGGATTTAGCTGTTACCAGGGTAACTTTAACCTTCTTATCTCCCGTCCAGAACGTGTTAGGTATCAGGTGCTTTAGATGAATGTTTTCCTGTGCTTAGCTGACCCCTTACAGCAGGGCACAGAAGCCACGGTCTTAGGAAGTTCTGTGTGTGGTTGGCTGAGCTTTGCTTTCCCAGCAGCCTTCACAGAATCACAGAACACTAGGGATTGGAAAGGATCTCAAAAGATCATCCAGTCCAGTCCCCTGCCACAGCAGGATCAGTCACACAGGAACATGGCCAAGAGGGTTTGAAATGTCTTCAGAGAAGGAGACTCCACAAGGCCCCTGGGCAGCCCCTGCCAGGGCTCTGGCACCCTCACGGGGAACAAGGTCCTTCTCACACTGATGGGGAGCCTCCTCTGCTCCAGCTCACACCTGCTGCCCCCTGTCCTGTCACTGGGTGCCCCTGAGCAGAGCCTGGTTCCATCCTCCTGACACCCACCCTTCACATATTGATCAACATCCATGGG
Organism: Rhinopomastus cyanomelas; assembly: GCA_013400115.1. Classification (NCBI taxonomy): domain Eukaryota; kingdom Metazoa; phylum Chordata; class Aves; order Bucerotiformes; family Rhinopomastidae; genus Rhinopomastus; species Rhinopomastus cyanomelas. The sequence goes on from VXBP01006782.1 coordinate 318,627, forward strand.
GTCACCCCTTAGGCTCCTTTTCTCCCAGCTCAAGAGCCCCAGCTCCCTCAGCCTTTCCTTAGCAGGGAGATGCTCCCCTCTCTTCACACTGCACTTCACAACCTTCTAATGAGACCTGGGTGTAGGGACTCAAGATTGAGCTTCTGTGTCCTGCGTGACTGGGCAGACTTCACCCCATGGTGGTGCTCAGTGTCGCAGGTAACAGCCAGCCTCCTCGCCGGCTGTTTTCATTCCACTCAAGAATCCTTCTAGGAGCTGAACACGATCAGAGCAGAGCAGTGCTTGGATTGCAGGAGGGCTGAGGTGGGTGACGTGGACACCTTCACCATTTGTCTGGCGAGGCCAGTATTTCCTCAGAAATTTAAATCACTAGTTGTGCGGAGCTCTGGACTGGCGAGTCGGCTGAGCGTTTTGGTTGCTTTCTGCAAGGCAGAGTGAGCTCTGGAGCTAAAATGGAAGGGCTGCTCCTGCTCCCTGCTGTGTAACTGCTCCGTCGTCAACGAGCTGCTTCGGTTTGCTGCGCTTTAATTTCTCAATAGCAAAACTAGGACAATACATCAAATGAGCTGGAGTTTGATTGTCTGCCAGCACGAATGCAGGATCTTCATTGTTGCTCCGTGCCATAAAAATACTCATTTGGTGCTTGACGCTCAGCTCCCTCTCGGTGGAGGGAATTCTGAGAAGGAGTATTGCTTCTGCGTGGAGATGACTGAGGCTGAGCTGGGTGCCTGCGGAACGCCTGCCTTCCGCAGAGGCCGAGCTGCGCCTTGCGCTCCGTTCCCACCGGGGTCGGTTCCTTAGTTGAAGGCTGGGTTTGTTTCTGCCCACAGGAAGGAGAAAAATTAGTTAGTTTGGCATTCTGTCCTTAAATAGCTGAAGATCCCAGTTGTTCTGGATGTCAGCATTTGTTCATTTCCTCCCATTCTTTTCTGCGTTAAAGCAGGACTTTTATGTGAGCCAAGGGATGAAAGTGTCGTGTCTGAGGTGTGACACTTGCCGTCACAGACATTAGGCATGGGAAGGGACCTAGAGAGATCATCCAGTCCAGTCCCCCTGCCACAGCTGGATCCTCTAGATCCAGTCGCACAGGAACGTGGCCAGGAGGGTTTGAAACATCTCCAGAGGAGGAGACTCCACAATCCCCCTGGGCAGCCCCTGCCAGGGCTCTGTCACCCTCACTGGGAAGAAGGTCCTTCTCACACTTATGTGGAACCTCCTCTGCTCCAGCTCACACCTGCTGCCCCTTGTCCTATCCTTAGATGACACTGAGCAGAGCCTGGCTCCATCCTCCTGACACCCACCATTTCCGTATTTATCGACACTCATGGGGTCACCCCTCAGTCTCCTTTTTTCCCAGCTGAAGAGCCCCAGGTCCCTCAGCCTTTCCTCATGTGAGTTTTGGGTATTTTGAGGTCAAATAAGGCCAGAATACCAGAGGAGACCTGTACCCCCCGAAGATGTGTGGTGTTGCAGCGAGGGAGTCCTGCACAGAGAAGTCGATGACCCAATTCTGTACCTGTCGAAATCGGTGGTTGTGTTGTTGGGAGACTCGTTGCACTGGTTTTGGCTGGTGTGGAGCTAGTTTGTTCCCAGGAGCAGGTGTGAAGCTGTGTTTGGGGCTTGTGCCGAGCACATGCTGATAATTCAGGGGTGTTTTCTTTGCTGCTGATCAGTGCTTAGCCACAGTCAAGGCCGTTTCTGCTTCTCGCGCCGCGGGTGAGAAGGCTGGGCGTGCACAAAGGAGATGGGTTGCAGTGTGAACAGCCCACCACCACTCACCAAAGGGATGGTCTGTGCCATGTGGTGTCACAGAATAACAGACCATCAGGGACTGGAAGGGACCTCCAAAGATCATCCAGTCCAGTCCCCCTGCCACAGCAGGATCCCCTAGATCCAGTGGCACAGGAACATCGCCAGGAGGGTTTGAAATGTCTCCAGAGAAGGTCACGGTCAGCAACTGAAAAGGGAGAGGAGGAGCTGGGTGCAGGACCTTTGGTGTGATGGTGTTTCTCTTCCCAAGTAACCACTGCGTGTGGTGTAGCCCGTCTTTCCCGGGGATGACTGTTCACCTGACTTTGTTGGGTTTCAGTGAGTTTTCTCACTTGGGTTGTCATTCTCTCCCCCGTCCCACCAGAGGGGAGTGAGCGAGTGCCTCTGTGATGCTGGGGTTTGGCTGAGGTTAAACCACAGCAGCCCTTTCTGGTGCCCAGTGGGGAGCGCAGAGGGTCTGAGATAACGACAGATTTGACTGGGATGTTAGAATTTCTGGCATTGCTGCTGTTCAGCTACTGCCAGGCGTCTGTGCTCGCCACGGGCTTTGCTTGCCTGGCTGGGTCGTAAAGTCTGGGGCTCATTAGTGGCTGCTCTTTGCTTTCTCTGCTGCCTGTACTGCTGTGCTGCTTATCTGGCTCTGCTGTGCCTGGGAACATTTTGATAAGGGCACTGGTGATGCGCCTGGGCTGGCAGATGGTCAGGGCATCACTGCTGCCTCTGTGCTGCTGTACTGGACAGGCTGGAGCTCAAGTGTCAGTTCAAGTCACAGCACCATGACCTGCAGCTCAGTCCACGTGGGAGCTGGGCGTGCTGAAGCATCTGTGGTTGTGTCTGTGCTGCAGTCTGGGGAGGGTTGGGCCTGAGGATGAGTCTGTGCAGGAGAAGGTAGACCTGCCGTGGCTGTGCGTGAGGCCTTGCTGGAGCTCCTCAGATCCTGTGGCCATGGTTAAGCCCATGGACAGTGGGTACCTCTCTGGAGAGACTGCAACCATGGGCAAGGCTGTGCTGGAGCAGGCTCCCTTGTGAAGTTTGGAATCTTGTGTCCAGTTCCAGAAGGACACAGAGCTGCTGGAGAGGTCCAGTACAGAGCCACAGAGATGGTGGAGTGGAGCATCTCCCTGATGAGGAAATGGTCTTTTGAGCTGGGAAGGAAGGAGACTGAGGGGTGACCTCATTGATGTTTATAAATCTGTGAAGGGTGGGTGTCAGGAGGATGGAGCCAGGCTCTGCTCAGTGTCATCTAAAGATAGGACAAGGGGCAGTGGGTGTGAGCTGGAACACAGGAGGTTCCACATCGATGTGAGAGGGATCTTCTTCCCGGTGAGGGTGCCAGAGCCCTGGCAGGGGCTGCCCAGGGGGATTATGGAGTCTCCTTCTCTGGAGACATTTAAAACCCATCTGGATGTGTTCCTGTGTGACTGGATTGGGCTGGATGATCTCTCGAGGTCCCTTCCAATCTGTAATGTTCTGTGGTTCTGTGATCACCTCATGTTAGACAGGTAGGATTAGCGTGCCTGTAGGTTCTGTTTTCCCTTGACATATGCTTTACCCGCTCCTACTACCTTGTTACATGGAGCAGATGTTCATCTTCACAGTTGGAAAACATTCCTGGCTGAACTTTGTAGTGTTGCTGTTGGAAGTGCGGCTCGCGGGCTGGAGCGATGCTCGTTCACGTGCAGGTGGGCTGCAGAGCAGTGCCTTACGTGGAATCACCGTTACCTGTGTCCCACGCTTGCACGGCAGGGTGAGCTGCACAGCCACCCTCGCGTGCCAGGTGGTCACAGGATCACAGGACATCAGGGCTTGGAAGGGACCTCGGAAGATCACCTGAAGATCATCCTGAGCAGAAGCAGTCGCAGTGCTTTGCGGAGAGAGGCTTGTGGAGCAGAGCTGACAGTGCCGTCGGTCATTGCCAGGCCTGTTTCTGAGGGCAGTTTCACAGCCTGTTTTACCTCCTGAGCGTTTCTCTGGATCACCTGAAGCTTGGTCAGCCCATCTGTCCCGGGGCAGGGAGGTTGCGGTGATGCGCGCGGTGCAGCGCTCCTACTAACAGCTGCGAAGTCTCCACACACAGCTCTGCAGAGACAGCCTTCACCAGAGCTGTACTGGCTGTCACTGGAGAGCCGAGTGGTCAGTACTGGAACGCGTGCTGGTTGTGGCCTCTCTGCAGCAGGCTGCACCTGTGCTGGCAGCAGGCTGCAGCTAAAGCTGGCTCTGGGGTGGTACCAGCTATCACAGTTCAGAGGGGCCACAGTGTGATGGTGGGTGGTTTAAGTGGGACCCTGTGGCAGTCACTTCAGACCAACAGTCTGAAGGGGTTTTCCTTGTTGTAAAGGAACCGTGAAAAAAACCTGTGACATTTCATACAGCTGTTGATGAGGCTGGTGTCAGGGGGATGGAGCCAGGCTCTGCTCAGGGGCACCCAGTGATAGGACAAGGGGCAGCGGGTGTGAGCTGGAGCAGAGGAGGTTCCCCATCAGTATGAGAAGGACCTTCTTCATGGTCAGAGTGCCAGATCCCTGGCAGGGGCCACCTGGGCACCCGCTGGTGCACAACTGGTTTTGTGGTGGGAGGTCTGGGTAAAAGAGCTCGGTGAAATCCCACTGTTCAGCAAAGCAGAGAAACCCCTCTCCTTTGGCCAGTGGTCTCCTGAGTTTGGAAGTCCTGTGAAAAGCACTAATTTGAAGAACTGCTGGAATGAGTAGGGACTGGTTTTGCGCATTGAAAAGGAGAATTCCAGCTCCAGCGTAGCCGTTAGGTGCGGCCAGTTGGATTCTGGTGGAAGACTGCCATCTGCTGAAGCACTCGGGTGGGACCTTGCGTCAGTTGTAGTCATTTGGAGCAAACTTTCAGGAGAAATGCTGCTGCTTTGGTAGTAGTGGAGGAGTTCATGTCTCTGTTCCTTTGGTGATGTGCAGAGCTGAAAACAATGGTGCAGTGGGACTGGAGGAGGCTTCAATATGATTGAACCCACTGTATGAGAATGAACTTCTTCCCGGTGGAGGTGACAGAGCCCTGGCAGGAGTTGTGGAGTCTCTGTCTCTGGAGACATTTCAAACCGTCCTGGACTGTTCCTGTGCGACTGGATCTGGGGGATCCTGCTGTGACAGGGAGATTGGACTGGGTGATCTCTTGAGGTCCCTTCCAATCCCTGATGTTCTGTGATTCTTAGAGTACAGGGCAAATACTTAGAGTGTCAATGGGAGGGCAGTTACTGGTGCTTTCTGCCTGTGGTCGGTGTGATGGAAGAGTTGGTTCTTCGTTAGCACTTGAAGTGACCTTGCTGCTGAGTGCTCTGAAAGGCTGCACAAGCGAAACGTTGGCTGTACCTGCAGGCATAACGCTCTTGGTGAGCAGCTAAACCTTCTCCAGAGGGATGTCTGGGAATCACAGAACGTTAGGGATGGGAAGGGGTCTTGCAAGAGCATCCAGTCCAATCCCCCCACCACAGCTGGATCCTCTAGATATTCACAGACTCACAGAACATCAGGGGTTGGAAGGGACCTCAAAAGACCATCCAGTCCCACCCCTTGCTGCAGCAGCATCCCCTAGGACCAGTCGCCCAGGAGGAGCATGTCCAGGCAGGCTTCTCTCTCTCCAGAGAAGGAGACTCCGCAGTCCCCCTGGGGTTTCAGTGCCTCAGCATTTCCCACCCATCTCCCCGCATTGCTGCCCGGGTGTGTTCGTAGATGTTCTCCTGCTCTCTCTCCTTGTGTTCTGCCATTCCTCCCTTGCACCCCCAACACGGAAGTCCCGGATTAGTCGGGTGTTTTGCTCTGCGGGCACTGAAACGCAGCCGCTGCGCCGAGTGGCAAACCCTGCTGGTGCTGGATCCGGACCGGAGAGCGGAGCGAGTTGCACGGGTGGCTGCACGGCCCATCACCTGTTAGCTGTGTGAAGGCACCGCGGTGTTTTCACCTCTTGATGTGGCAGCGTGCGCGGCTGGCTGAGAGTCGCGCCTGGGGAGGCCGATCATTAAACCCAGCCTCGTCTGCTGGGTTTTTACGTCGCCGGTTTGTTTCTGAATCCTGTTTGCAGTTGTACTACTTAATTACGTCTTGTTCTAACGAGCTATTGCCTCTCGCTGGCAGCTGCGGGAATCTGCTGACGCTTCTCGGAGCTGCTCGGGAGCGCTGTGCGTGCTGATCTCAGCATCTCTGGAGCCCAAGTTAGTTGTTTGTTGTCAGGGAAGGGGCGAGATACGAGTGACTGCTCCATCGCCAGTCCCTCCCAGTCACACTGCAAACAGATCAGTTAAAAACACATCGCTCAGGCTACGCAAAAAAACCCACCTCCGAGTCTGCAGATCGCTGCGTTACCTGAAGGGAGGCTGCAGTCAGGTCGGGGTCGGGCTCTTCTCCCAGGCACCCAGTGCCAGGACGAGAGGGCAGGGCCTGAAGCTGCCAGGGGAGGGTTAGGTTGGATGTCAGGAAGCCCTTCCTCATGGAAAGGGGGACCAGAGGCTGGACTGCCCTGCGCAGGGCAGTGGTGGAGTCTGCAGCCCTGGAGGTGTTTGAGGCCAGCCTGGCTGTGGCCCCGAGTGCCCTGGTCTGGCCACTGGGCTGATGTTAGGTGCTGGGTGAGCTCAGAGGGCTTTGCCAGCCTCACTAACCCTGCGATTCTGTGCAGAGAAACTAGTTAGTGAACTTGAGCTGACGTCTGCATACCTGGTATTTTTCACGACTGAGCTCCTTTTCCACCCCATCAGTCTAACCTTTCGTTTGTTTTAAGGTTAAGCTCCTGTTGTTTAAACCCTTCTGTTAACAAAGAGGATCCTTCAGAAAGCTGGTGTGGATTTGTGCAGGAGCTGATCACAGAGCACTAGGGATTGGAAACCACCACCACAGCACCAAGCAAAGCCGGTGCAAAACGCTTTGCGTGTCCAGGGTCTGATGAAGTAGAGGGGCAACTGCCCCGTGGCGATGGCTGCACTAAATCACGCCGCTCCAACAGGCGGTCTGAGAGGGATGCTGCGGGCCACTGTGCGTGGTGCCGTGAGCAACCTCCGTCGGCAACTCGGAGCAGTGCTTTGTGCCTTCCTTTTGTCAGAGACCTACTTTCTGCGTCCCAGCATGTTTCAGTCCGGTGCGCTGGAGCGGTGACAGTTTGAGGAGTATCTAGGAATAAATGCAAAAAGCTGCTGCAGTTTGGGATTTGTGTTAATCTTGAGCTGCGGTAACCGTGACAAATCTGCCACGGGGACGTGGGCTGTGTCCTGCGCTCAGCGGTCTGAACTTGCCACGGCACTGCAGTGGCGTGAGTCACAGAACGTTAGGGGTGGGAAGGGACCTCGAGAGATGCGCCAGTGCCATCCCCCTGCCACAGCAGGGTCCCTGACATCCAGTCGCACAGGAACATCCTCAGGCGGGTTAGAAACGTATCCACGGAAGGAGACCCCACAGCCCCCCGGGCAGCCCCTTCCAGGGCTCTGTCACCCTCACTGGGAAGAAGGTCCTTCTCACATGGATGTGGAACCTCCTCTGTTCCAGCTCACACCGGTTGCCCCTTGTTCCTGTCATTAGATGGCCCTGAGCAGAGCCTCCTGACTGTGCTCCATCCTCCTGACACCCACCCTTCACATATTTGTAGACATTAATGAGATCACCCCTCAGTCTCCTTTTCTCCAAGCTCAAGGGCCCCAGCTCCCTCAGCCTTTCCTCGTCAGGGAGGCGTTCCACTCCCTTCACCATCTTGGTCGCTCGAGAGAAGCGGTCTCTAAAGATGCAGCTGGGAAGCTGGTAACGTGTTCAGTCTGTTAATCTGTGGGACAGGGCATGAGGCAGGAACAGTGGAGAGAACTGCTTGGAACCGAAGCGCGAAGGGTGGCTCTTTGAGAACTGCTCGGAGCAGGCTGTTTCCTCTAGAGTTGCCCAAGGTCTTCGGCAGAGAGACCTTCCTGTCTACAAGACAGGATGCGCTGGCCATCTTGTCACCGCTCATTAGCGCTGCTGCCTGTTTGCGGGGCGGATGATGCAGTGGATGATCACTGCTGAGTGCAGGGAGCTCTCTTGCCTTAAGCACATGCGAGCCGCTCCAGAGGATGCGGACGGAGCGCGTCCCCTGCGACGCTGCCTGCGCTGTGCGCTTGAGAAACGCATCCCTTGCGGAGCATCGGGGACGTGTCGCTGTCCTCCCGCGGTCGTCGCTGGAGCGGTGGGCTGGTCCAGCCCCGCGTGCCCCGCCAAACCGGGAGGCTTGAGAAGAGAGCATTAGTGGTGGTCAGGAGGGAGATATTAGTTTGAGGTGGGAAGAGTAATTTTAGCTACTAGGTGAACAAGTGAGGATGACATAAGCCTTGGGTGAGGGAACGAGCTGGAACTAGCTGCTAGGACTATTTCTGTGCTGTTAGAACTGTGAGCTGCTATAAAAAGAGGCCAGACTATTTTCAGATCTGCGTGTGAGGCTTCTACCAGTTGAGGCTTCTACCTTCTCCAGAAAGGAGAAACTTGCTCTCGGTGCTTAGAGCTTGTGTAAACCTACTCCCAGGACTGCGTGTTTCCCGATTGCTGGGTGGGGAACTGGTTCTGGAGCCCTGGAAAATGCAGAACCAGACAACATCAGGGACTGGAAGGGGCCTGTAGAGATCATCCAGTTCACTCCCCCAGCCAGAGCAGGATCACCCAGACCAAGTCGCACAGGAACATGTCCAGGCGGGTTTGAAACGTCTCCAGAGGAGGAGACTTGGAGGGCAGTTTGTGCCCAAAGGGCTCCTAATATTGACCTTTTTTTACTGACTAGAGCACTTCCAGAAATGTCTGCGCGGAGTTGCTTGAGGAGGGTGTTCGATGGGTAAAATTTGAAGGTCTGAAAGACGCTTAGATGTGGTGTTGAGGGATCTGGTTTAGGGGTGCACTGTAGAGTAGGGTTGATGGTTGGACGCGATGATCCCGGGAGTCTTTCCTGCCTGGATGATTCAGTGGTCCTGTGATGTGTGTGGGGACCAAACAGGTGAGGCAAGCTGGCTTTTTAAGCCCTTCATGCCGGATCAAAATGGAATGACTAATTCTGCTCGGGGGGGGGAAAGCTGGCATGGAGTTTGCTGGATTATCCCACATCTGTCTAGTACATCTCTCATCACTTGCCCCATCTGCACAGCACCCAGCTATTCTGGGAGGGGAGCGTGCTTGAAGGTTAGCAAAATACTACAGTGCATTGAGGCAGAGTCGTTCCCTCTGCAGCTCTGCTTGTTTATTATGTTGTCAGTGTAGGGGCTGAGCAGGAGTTGTGTCTGAGCTTTGAAAGGCTGAGGGAGCTGGGGCTCTTGAGCTGGGAGAAAGGGAGCCTGAGGGGTGACCCCATGGATGTTGATCAGTATGCGAAGGGTGGGTGTCAGGAGGATGGAGCCAGGCTCTGTTCAGGGGCACCCAGGGACAGGACAAGGAGCAGTGGGTGTGAGCTGGAGCAGAGGAGGTTCCACATCAATGTGAGAAGGACCTTGTTCCCCGTGAGGGTGCCAGAGCCCTGGCAGGGGCTGCCCAGGGGGGTTGTGGAGTCTCCTTCTCTGGAGATGTTTCAAACCCATCTGGACCTGCTCCCATGCAACTGGATGTAGGGGATCCTGCTGTGGCAGGGGGGTTGGACTGGGTGATCTTTGGAGATCCCTTCCCATCCCTAATGTTTTGTGATCCTGTGAATCCAGGAGGAGAGTACAGAGCTGCTGGAGCCTTCGACTATCCATCACTGCCCTCGGAGTCACTCGTGCGTTGCTACTACTTTCATCTCCAGTGCAGCAGGTTCTTTTAGTGTGCCTTGCCTTAGTCAGCCCCTTTCCTATCCATAGGTAGGGCTTGAAAAGGAAAGCAAGCTCCTCTAACGCTTGAAAATCATGACCGACCGTGGTGCTTGTAGAGATGAACTTCCCCTTTGCACTAGTCTTGGTGGTTAATACTGCTGGAGTAGCAGGCTCGTCGTCGCAGAGTGCGTTCTCGGTGCTGAGGGATCCCTGAAGTACCCTTCAGGAGCTGAGGCAGTTGTCCCCGTGGAATTCAGGAGCTGGGGGTAGGTGCAGTGGGTTGTTGACTTCTGTACTGGGGGATTTGGTGGTGGCAGTTGGTCCTCTTGAGCACAGTAGCTAGAAGCAGATCGCTCACCTGTGTGAGCATGGTGCGAGCGACGGCGACGTCTGTTCTGGGGGGCTTGTTCTGTGCTGGAGTTTTCCCTGTGTTCCACACAGCAGTTACTCCTTAACGAAACCAATCCCAGCTTTGGGCGGCCAGGAGTGGAGTGTTACTGCCAACACGACAGCGGAGCTGCAGTGATCCAGCTTCAGTTCCTGATTAATGAGGTCAGTGAAACGATACCGTGTGGTCCCAGTGCGACCTCGCTGGGGCCAGAGGGACTCGTGGCTCGGAGGAGGTGGGAAGTCAAACCTTACAGCTTTGTCAGCACCCAGATGCCTAGATACTAGCAGCTGGGTTCACTGCTGAATTTCTCTACTGAGGGAACCGATGTGCTCATGCTGTGTGTCCAGCAGGCATAGGGAGGTGATTGTCCCCCTGTTCTCAGCACTGGGGAGGCTGCACCTTGAGGACTGGGTCCAGTTTGGGGCACCTCAGTGATGGGGCAAGTGCAGAGGAGGGCAACAAAGCTGGGGAAAGGCCTGGAGAATCAATCTGATGAGGCGAGATGGAGAGAGTTTGGGCTGTGTAGTTTGAGGAGGAGGAGGCTGAGGGGAGCCCTCATCGCTCTCTACAGCTCTCTGAAAGGACCCTGCAGAGTCGCTGGTGCTGGGCTCTGCTCACAGGTCATTGGCGACAGAAGCAGAGGGAAGGGCTTCAAGCTCCAGTGGGGAAGGGTTGGACTGGAAGAAATTCTTCTCAGAGGGGCAGTGGAATGAGGTGCCCAGGGTGGGGGTTGAGTCCCCATCCCTGGATGAGTTTAAAAGTGGCTCAGATGTGGTGCTGGGGGTTCTGGTTTAGGGGTGACCTTGCAGAGTAGGGTTGATGATCCCAAGGGTCTTTTCCAACCAGAATGATTCTATCATTCAGTGCTGGAAAAAGCCCCTGCCCCATCACCCCTCAGTGTAGCACCCAAGCAGATGTGAGTGAGCAGAGCGACGGGTGATGGCATCAGATAGAACTCCCCCAGCTGTGGTGCTGGTGTGCCTGCTCAGAAGCACTTTCCTTATCCTGCTGCAAACAGCATCACAGATTTCCACTGTGATGATGCTGTGCTCTCGCCAGAGCTGTGAGAGAAGCTGACTGACTGCTTTTTCTCCTAGGGAGCTCTCGTGAGTGCCTTGGCTGATGACACCTTGCACCTGTGGAACCTGCGGCAGAAGAGGCCTGCTATCCTTCATTCACTCAAGTTCAACAGAGAACGGTAGGCGTGGGGCTCTGCTCTGCTTTGCCCTCTCTGCGACGCTCCCCGCTTTGTACGATCAGATGGCGTTAATGCAGTCCAGTCCGTGGCCTGAACCTGGATGGTGCTGGGTTTGACTTGCAGGCTGGTGATGCCGCAGTGTTTGTGAGCAGATGTGCTGGTGATCCAAACTACTCTGTGGGGTGCATGATGGCAACCTCCCTTCAGGGAGCTGTGGAGAGGGAGGAGGGCTCCTGCGCGCCTCCTCTTCTCCAGGCTCTGTCACAGGGCTTTGGCAAAGCAGGGAAAACTTGTGAGAACATGGACTGCTTGGTCTGGGTGGTCCTGCTCCGGCAGGGGACTGGACTAGGTGGTCTTTGGAGGTCCCTTCCAGTCCCTAATGTTCTGTGATGCTGTGATGATTCAGTAGACTGAGGAGAAGTAAAGATCAATTTGAAGGGTTTCTGTTGTCATTGTGACGCAGCCAAGATAAGAGCCTGTCACTTAGCTTGATGTTTCCCTTAAAAGTCTGCTGCTCACAATGTTAGATTAATTTAATGGTTTATTAATAATGTTTGATATTTCTGCAATTCAGTTCCCCTGGAGAATGCTCCCTCTCACTGCAGTAACTACTTTGAAATCCTTTGTGGAACAGCAGCAATTAAGAGTTTTCTTAAATAACTTGGATGATCCCAGCCTGGTTGAGCAGGGAGCTTCTGCAAGAGCCAGTGTCTCAACTTTGAAGAGGGGCAAGTGACTCAGGAAGCATTTGAGGATATTGTAAGGTTGTGTAGAAAGAGAATTAGAGATGGAAAAGCTCAGTTAGAACTTAATCTGGCCGCATCTGTTCAGGGTAATAACAAGTGGCCCTTTACATCCATTAATAGCAAAAGGAGGGCAAGGGGAAATCTCGGCTCCTTGCTGGATGGAGGGGGGAGCACAGTAACTGCAGCTGGAGAAAAGGCTGAGGGGCTTGACACCTTCTTTGCCTCAGTCTTTAACAGAAAGCCTGGCCATCCTCAGGGCAACTGGGCTCCTGAGCTGATAGACAGGGATGGGGAGCAGAATATCCTCAGTACCAGAGAGACATCGAGGTGCTGGAGCGAGGGCAGAGGAGGGCAACGAAGTTGGGGAAGGGCCTGGAGAATCAATCTGATGAGGAGAGATGGAGAGAGCTGGGCCTGTTTGGTTGGAGGAAGAGGAGGCTGAGGAGACACCTCATCTCTCTCTACGACCATCTGCAAGGAGATTGTGGAGATGGTGGTGCCGGTCTCTTCTCACAGGTCATTGGTGACAGAACCGGAGGGAAGGGCTTCAGGCTCCAGCAGGGGTGGTTGGAGAGTCCAACCATCAACCCTACTCTACAAGGTCACCCCTAAACTAGATCCCCCAACACTGGATCTCAGCATCTTTTCAACTCATCCAGGGATGGGGACTGAACCACCACCCTGGGCAGCCCATCCCAGGGCCTGACCGCCTTCTCCATGACAAATGTTTTCCTCATGTCTAGTTTAAACCTCCCCTGCTGGATCTTGAAGCCCTTCCCTCTGGAGATGGACAAGCCTGCTCCAGTTGTAGACATTTGCCAGAGCACTTGATGGCAGCCTCCACTTCTCTTACCTGTCCTGTTATGGATGGATGCATCGTTGGAATCTGGTGATGGCACAAAGATAGGCTTCTGTTTTTCCTGGAAAAGTGCCCGTTGCTGTCCTTGGCCAAGGGCTTAACTAGGGCAGTTATTGCTGCAGCACCAGTGAGACCTTGACCTTTTGTTTTCATCGTCCAAATCAAGTTTGAATCCTTCTAATCCTCAGTTCAATTTTCAACAGAGCAAGTGAGGCCACTGCACGTCGCCAGCCTCCGTGCTCACGTGCTGGGGTGTTGTCACTGCTCCTTCGGATCACAGAGTCGCAGAACAGGAGGGATTGGAAGGGGCCTCGAGAGGGTGGTTGTGTCTTCTCCGAGGTTTAGCTTGCTGGCTATCTCTTCACAGGATGAATCTCCCTCCAGCAGAGGAGACAGTACATTGAATGTGGCTGTGAGTGCAGGGACAGCGTCAGGAGCACGACGGGATGAGGTTTAACAAAGCCAGGTGCTGGGTCATGCCCTTCGCAGAGTCACAGAACATCAGGGACTGGGAGCGACCTCCAGAGATCGTCCAGTCTGGTGCCCCTGCCAGAGCAGGCACTTTGGTCACAACAACCCCCAGCAGCTAAGGGTTGGGTGAAGAGGGCTGGAGAGCTGCCTCTCTCTGCTGGAAAAGGGCCTGGGGGTGTTGGCTGGCTGAACAGGAGCCAACAGGATGCTTAGGTGGCCAAGAAGGCCAGTGGCATCCTGGCCTGGATCAGGAACGGAGTAACCGGCAGGACCAGAGAGATGATGGTGCCACTGTGCTCTGCACTCCGGAGACCCCACCTTGAGTACTGGGTCCAGTTGTGGGCACCACAGGATCAGAAGGACACTGAGGGGCTGGAGCGGGGCCAGAGAAGGGCAACGAGGCTGGGGAGAGGGGCTGGAGAACAGCCTGTGGAGAGCAGCTGACGGAACTGGGGTTATTTAGTCTAGAGAAGAGGAGGCTGGGAGGAGACCTTTTTGCTCCCTACAGCTCCCTCAGAGGTGGTTGTAGTGAGGCTGGGGCTGCTCTCTTCTCTCAAATTACTGGTGATAGGACAAGGGGAAATGGCCTCGAGCCGTGTCGGGTGGGGGGGGGTTCGATTGGATTTTAGGAGGAAGCTCTTTGCTAAGAGAGTGGTTGGGCACTGGACCAGGCTGCTCAGGGAGGTGGTGGAGTCCCTGGAGGGGTTTAAAAACCAAGGAGGAGTGGAGGGGGAGCAGCCACTTCAACCCAAACCTCAAACTTTTCCGGAGAAGACACACACGTTCGACTAACAGGTTCTCCTCAACGTATAAAGGAGACCAGCTCTCCGAACAGGAGGAGACTGGTGACATGGAAGCCGAAGCAGAGCCCTTGTGGTTCAGGTAGTGTTGCTGCAGAAGCCTCGGCTGCTGAGACATGTGGTCCAAGCTGAGATCTTTCCAGGCAGCAGCAGTGTTCTCCCCTGCTGAGGTTCAGGGTGGGTACTTGCAGCAGCAGCAGCAAGTGCCGAGCATCTCGAGCTGTTCCTTGCACAAGCAGTTCAGAGGCTCGTGAAGCGGCGCGTGCGTTTGGCAAACAGGGAGCCCAACTGGGAGGAAACAAGAACAAAGCAATCTGTGAAGCTGAGGATTAGAGCTGATGGAACACATTTCCCTTCGGTAATTGTTTTGCCTTATCACTGAGACGTTGCTGGAAGCCCCAGCCCGACAGGCCAAGTCGTCTGGCAATTTCTTCCCGTGCTGAGCCCTGCCAGATTACAAGGGCCCAGAGTTCACAGCTCCCAGAAAGTTTCTGGCTGCAAGTCAGGGTTTCTGCTGCAGGGTCCAGCAGACGTTACTTCTGCCTACGTTTTGAAGACACAGAAAACAGGAGCCCACAGGAAATAAAGAAGCAAGTTACCAGATCCTAATCTGTGTGCTGGAGCTGCGGTCAGAGCGGAGCTCTCTGCTTGTGCAGGCAGTTACTTGCGTCGGGGGCTTGTTCAGCTACTTCTGCCACAGGAGAAACATCTAAGGCAGGAAGCCAAGATGAATGAGGACAGGCTGAGGGAGCTGGGGCTCCAGCTTGGAGAAAGGGAGACTGAGGGGTGAGCCCACGAGTGTTGATCAGTATGGGAAGGGTGGGTGTCAGGAGGATGGAGCCAGGCTCTGTTCAGGGGCACCCAGGGACAGGACAAGGGGCGGTGGGTGTGAGCTGGAGCAGAGGAGGTTCCCCATCAATGTGAGAAGGACCTTCTTCCCAGTGAGGGTGCCAGAGCCCTGGCAGGGGCTGCCCAGGGGGGTTGTAGAGTCTCCTTCTCTGGAATTTCAAACCCACCTGTTGCTGTGCGACTGGATGTAGGGGATCCTGCTGTAGCAGGGGGATGGGACTGGATGATCTCTCAAGGTCCCTTCCCATCCCTCATGTTCTGTGAGCCTGTGAAAGAGTAGACCTGAAGCTGAGCTACATTTACAATGGTTCCTGTGGCTGTGTAGGGTTGGTTTGAGGTTCGTTCTTAGGGGTTATGTTGGGTTACATGTAAAGAGGTGTTTCTTAGGCTTCATTTCCTTCCGCTGCCTCCTCGCGTTAAAGCTTAGTCTGCGTAAGGCTCCTTCTAAAAACCCTTCGTTCCTTGGTGCTGAACTCGGGGGGGCTTCCAGGGGAGATCTGCACATGAGAACAGGATTGTATGTCAAGTTGAAAGTGCCCCCAGTCCTGAGCGAACAGGCTGAAGGTGGTGTTTTCCAAGGGTGGCTGTGTGATTTGGTCTGGATGGTTTCTGTGCTTTGTTTGGCCTTGTCACTGCATCTCTCTGCTGCCTGTCTCCTGCCTGTTGGCAACCTGGCCCTTGCTGAGTAGTTTCACTGAAGGACTCGAACTGCTTTTCTTTCCAGGATAACGTTTTGCCATCTGCCTTTCCAAAGTAAATGGCTCTACGTGGGCACCGAAAGAGGAAACATCCACATAGTCAACGTGGAGTCCTTCACTCTCTCAGGCTACGTCATCATGTGGAATAAAGCCATCGAACTGTGAGCTGAGCCGGGTGTTGTCTTGTGGAGGGGAGGGCACCGAAGGGGTCCAGATAGCGCTTAGATGTGATGTGGGGGGATCTGGTGCAGGGGTGAACGTGTACAGGAGGACTCGATGGTCCCGGGGGTCTTTTCCAGCCTGAATGATTCTGTGACTCTCATGTGGAGGCTGTGTCTGCTGGATCAGTGTTACCTGCAGTCACTCTGAAATGCAGTTCTGGGCAGGAGAATTTGTTTTATTCACTTGAAATGTGTCTTGTTTAGGTCGTCCAAGTCCCACCCAGGACCTGTTGTCCACATTAGTGACAATCCAATGGATGAAGGCAAGGTAGGCTTTGTTTGTGCACTATTCCAAGCCCTGCTTTTCAAGCAGAAATGCTTTCATTTTGCTTCTAGTCAAAAGGTTATTGAAAACATGGTTTGATTTTTCTCTAGCTTCCTTTTCAAGAATAAGTGTTCACAGGCTCACAGAACATTAGGGATTGGAAGGGATCTCGAAAGATCATCTAGTCCAGTCCCCCTGCCACAGCGGGATCCCCTAGATCCAGTTGCGGATTTGAAACTTCTCCAGAGCAGGAGACTCCACAGCCCCCCCGGGCAGCCCCTGCCAGGGCTCTGGCACCCTCATCCTGAAGAAGTTCCTTCTCACATTGATGAGGAACCTTCTCTGCTCACACCCACCTCCCCTTCATTCAGCCAGCTGTCTCAGCTGGGATCTGTGCTAACATCTGGAGAAGGCTTGTGTTATGTAGTTGATAGACAGTGAGCTGTGTTCTTCAGCAAATCTTAGCAGAACAACCCACAGAATCACAGAACATTAGGGATGGGAAGGGACCTCGAAACATCAGCCAGTCCAATCCCCCTGCCACAGCAGGATCCCCTAGACCGGGTCGCGCAGGGACATCTTCAGGCAGGTTTCAAACGTCTCCAGGGAAGGAGGCTCCACAGCCCCCCTGGGCAGCCTGTTCCAGGGAGGAAAACCTACTCCAGAAGGAATACAGCTATAGTTTCACAGTGACTTTGTGGGATCGGAAGGGTTTCCAAGGTCTCTTCAGAAGGAGGAGGATTTTCTCCCCAGAGTTTTGCGGTTCGGTTGGAAGTTGAGGAGGGTGCCGACAAGCACAAAGGGAATCTTGCTGACGCTGAGCTCTGCACCACTTGTCACTCACTTTTCTCTTAATGCTGGTGTGGTTTAATCTCTGTGTCTGCTGTTTGTTGCAGCTTCTGATTGGCTTTGAGTCTGGAACGGTGGTGTTATGGGATCTGAAGTCCAAGAAGGCAGACTACAGATACACACATGACGAGGTACCGTGAGGACACCGCTTGTTGTTCTGAGAGCAATTCTCATGCTTTTATTCTTCTCCTATTTCTGTCACCAGTGGATCAGTAGTTATTGCAAGTACTTGACTTTTTCCCTGCGAGAGCCCCAGAGTTCAAGTCATAGAATCCCTTCTGCTCTGAGGTTTGCCGTGGCCGTAGTAAGAGCAGATTTAATAGGTGTTCTCTCCCATTCCCTGGCGCTCTCTGATGCCGTGGAGGAAGGAGCTGGGAGTGGATCACACCTGAGACACTCACTGCATGTTGTTCTGGTCCTCTCTTTTCTCGACAGGCCATTCACTCCGTCGCTTGGCACCACGAAGGGAAGCAGTTCATCTGCAGCCACTCAGATGGCACCTTGACCATATGGAATGTAAAGTCTCCAGCGAAACCGTTCCAGACCATCACTCCCCACGGTAAGACGAGGACGGAGACCCTGGGTGTTGGGTGCTGGAACACAGAGCGGGTCTGTGACAGGAGCGTGTTTTGCGGAGCGCGCTTGTGTCCTAAAAGGAATTTGGAGTGCGAGCAGAAGACTTTCTCTGCCACTCCAAACGCTGGTTGGTTTCGTTCAAATACAGCCTTTGCTAAGTGAGACTCCAAATCCAGGCAGTTTTGTTTAAATCTTGTTGCCCTCCGCATGGTGTCATCGACCCGAGTGTCAAGTGGTAGGTATTTTGCAGGGCTTGCTTTTTCACTGCCGTCACGATCTCTTGTGCTGTTTGAAAGACATCTAGGCAGGCATCTGCTTCGTGTGTGAATGTGTTGGTTACCGTAGACCTTCTTGGGAGGGTTTGTAACAGTCTGGCAGCTGGTGAGATGGCCCCGCTGCTGAGGGTTTCTGCATCGCTGCTCATCAAGGAAATGAAGAGTGCACCTTGTTCTGTGGAATGTGTTGCTGCTCTCCATAGGATGGGCTGGATGGGAAGGGACCTCCAGAGGGCATCCAGTCCAGCCCCCTGCAGGGAGCAGGGACCCCCTCAGCTAGAGCAGGGTGGCCAGAGCCTTCTCCAGCCTCCCCTTCGAGATCTCCAGGGATGGGGCCTCAACTCCCTCCCTGGGCAACCTGTGCCAACCTGTGTTCAGCCCCCTTCCTGCTAAAGAGCTTCTTGCTGACAGCCCACTGCAGTCTGCCCTTCTCTGATGGGAAACCATCACCTCTGGTCCTGTCACTCCAGGCCTTCGTAAGCAGAGCTTCCGCAGCCTTCTTGCAGCCCCTTTCGGGGACTGGAAGGTCGCTCTCAGGTCCCCTCGGAAGGAGCCTTCTCTTCTCCAGGCTGAACAATCCCAGCTCCCTCAACCTGTCCTTGTAGCAAAGGGGCTGCAGCCCCTGATCATTTCAGTGGCCTCCTCTGGACCCGCTCCATCAGGTCCCTGTCCTTCCTGCGCTGAGGGCTCCAGAGCTTTGCTTTTCCCAGAGCCTTGTTCCATGGCCGTGCTCTGGAATCGTCGGAGGTGTTGAATGTTCTGCTTTCTAAGGTGTCCTTGTGTTCTGGAACTGTGAGATTAACTAAGAAAATAATTCTTTGTAGGAAAGCAGCTGAAGGATGGAAAGAAGCCAGAACCCTGCAAACCTATCCTTAAGGTGGAATATAAAACAACCAGAGCTGGGTAAGTCCTGTTTCCTGTGCAGAACTGACGTCTCTGGGAGGGTGCTTTGTGTCCCTGTTGGTGGGATATGTGTTCCCATGGCACTGAGCTGTGGTAAGAGAGCTGGAAGTCCTTACGGCAAATCAGTTACTGCTTGGTAAACCACAAAAACACTCAGGAACAAGTTACTGTGTACAAACCTTACATTCAGGTACTACTAATGCAGGATGGCCACGAGCCAGCGCTGGGCCCTTGCGGCCAACGGCATCCTGGGGTGGATCAGAAGGGAGTTGGTTAGCAGAGAGAGAGAGAGGCCCTGGGCAGCCTGTTCCAACGTCTGACTGCTCTCGCTGTGAGAAAATGGTTCCTCATGTCCAGCCTAACCCTGCCCTGGAGCACCGTGGAGGGGATGATCTTTCGGTCCCTTTCAGTCGCTAGTGTTCTGTGATTCCTGCCGTGTCTCTGCTTGAGGACAGCTCACTGAACTTCACTGCAGGCGGCACGTGCTGCCCTGTCTCTTGCGATGCGTTGTCTTGGCTCTCTCCTAAGTGTTTCTGCTTTACTCCAGGGAGCCTTTCATCATTCTCTCAGGAGGCTTGTCCTACGACACTGTCGGAAGAAGACCCTGCCTGACAGTTATGCATGGGAAAAGCACTGCCGTGCTGGAAATGGATTACTCCATCGTTGATTTCCTGACCCTCTGTGAAACACCGTACCCTAACGGTAGGCTCCGCAAAGACCTTCTTCTCAGGGCTTCGACCTCTCTCCTCTCCTCTGGAGTGTCGTCCTGTCGCTGTGTGCCCTTCTGTTTCGTCTCGGGATTCGGCTGGTAGCAGCGCGTTACTTGTGTCTCTGGAGCCTGTTCTGCTTCCTAGAGCGTCGCGATGGAGCGCTTCACTCTGTAAAACAGCTCTGGCTCCGGGCGTGCCAGCTATTGATTAGCTGGTTTTCCCTTTCCGAGTCCCCGCGGCCCTTGCAGACAGACAGGAGCGCTGCCGTTCCAGGCTGTGGTTACTGCAGCGGAGCACTCTCCCTCCTGTTCTGTGGGTCTGTGATTGCAATCCTGATGCGAGCTGTAACATCCCTTTGGCTGAAGGGGATGTTTTTAATCAAGGTTGGGGTAATCACCCCAGATGAGCAGTGTTATTGCTGATGGACCCCCGTGTTTTTAGCGCTTGGCTTCCATCGGAGCTGATAAAAGTGCTTAGCTCAGAATTCGAGGGCTGCCTGAAAAGAGGGCAGGATGAAATTTGGAAACAGTGGGTTCTTATTTTAGTGTCAAGTTGGCTGCCTTTCAGCCCATCCTCTAAGCAAGTCCATCCTTAAACCCCGCTGAATATGAGGAGAAGCAGTTTGGGGGTGGGAGGATGTTATTGTTCAGTAACTGTCTTCTCAAAATACTCCTTCCAGCAGTCCCTCTGCATGTTCCTTTCCCTGGCGTTTGAGCTGTAGAAATAGTTCCTCCGAACTGAGGGCAGTTGAGGATATTAAATTCAAGGGGGGGAATGGCTTTTCCAAGAAATTAAAGGCAGAGGGTGGCTCTGGAATTGAAATCTGGGGGGTTGGGAGCGGTGAGTAGGTAAAACAAAGCATCTTCAGTTCCTGAAGTCGTCTTCGCAGCTTTCCTGCTCTCGGCTGGCAGAGTGTGAGGACTGACCCCGTTCCTGAGGCTGCGCGCCCAAGTCTCGAGTGACTCTTCTCTCTCGTTTGCAGACTTCCAGGAGCCGTATGCTGTAGTTGTCCTCTTAGAAAAGGACTTGGTCCTGATCGACCTTGCACAGAATGGGTAAGGATCTGGCCTTTGTAGTGTCTGGATGCAGAGATCAGCCTCCTGTGCTGCTCGACAGCTTCTTCCTTGATCAGAACGCCCCTGTCTAGGGGCAGCTGTGAATGTTAAATACAAGGTTAATTCAGTGGAACCAAGAGTCTTTAGGATGAGTTTTTCTCCAGTGGACACGTAGTAGATGAGCCCAGCTTTACGTTGCTTTCTCCAAGCTTGACTGACAGACAGAAGGCTGTCAGCAGTCACTGCTGCTGGTCAGTTATCAGCAGCTTTGTTTTGAAGTTGCTCTGAGGGGAGCCTGCACTTCTAGGGCAGGAAGCTGGGAAAGCAGCTACTCAGCTGCTGGAGAAGAGGGGACTCAGGGGGGACCTTCTCCCTCTCTCCAGCTCCCTGAAGGGAGGTTGCAGTCAGGTGGGGGTCAGGCCCTTCTCCCAGGCACCCAGCACCAGGACGAGAGGGTAGGACCTGAAGCTGCCAGGGGAGGGTGAGGTTGGATGTCAGGAAGCCCTTCCTCATGGAAAGGGGGATCAGAGCCTGGCCTGGACTGCCCAGGGCAGCGGGGAAGTCCCCATCCCTGGAGGTGTGTGAGGCCAGCCTGGCTGTGGCCCCGAATGCCCTGGGCTGGCCCTGGGGTGCTGTTAGGTGCTGGGCTGGGCTGGCTGAGCCCAGAGGGCTTTGCCAGCCTCAGTAACTCTGTGGCTGTGTGTGATTCCGTGTGCACTTTCCCCTGTGTAGCGGGCACCTCTCTGGAGAGACGTGTTTTCTGAGCACAGTCGTTGCTGGCCTTTCTCGTGAAGGCTCGTGTTGTGCACGAAGCAGCAGCGATTCCCCGGCTGACAGGCGCCCGTTGTTGTCCGCCCCAGGTACCCCATATTTGAGAACCCCTATCCTCTGACGATACACGAGTCTCCGGTCACCTGCTGCGAGTACTTTGCGGATTGTCCCGTGGACCTCATACCTGCACTTTACTCCGTTGGCGCTCGGCAGAAACGTCAGGGTTACAGTAAGAAGGTGCAGCACCTGCGATACGTGTTGTCGTTTGTCCAGTCGTTCTGTTCACCACCTGCAGAAGTCCATTACCTCTGGCTGTCCCGTGGCTCTGCAGTACCCTCAGTGTCTGAGCTTTGCGCTGTGTGAGGTCCTCTTCCTCAGTGTCTTTGTTGATCTTCTAGGAGTGGCCGATCAGCGGAGGCAACTGGGG
Source organism: Rhinopomastus cyanomelas (assembly GCA_013400115.1). Taxonomy (NCBI): domain Eukaryota; kingdom Metazoa; phylum Chordata; class Aves; order Bucerotiformes; family Rhinopomastidae; genus Rhinopomastus; species Rhinopomastus cyanomelas. The sequence continues at coordinate 340,196 of VXBP01006782.1, forward strand.
TTTGATCACCCAGAGCTACCCAGAGATCATTATTACAGGGTAAGTGGCTCCGTGCTCTAGCGATGGTGACCTCCTTAGCTGATGAAACAGGAATGAGAACGGTTTGGAATCTGTTTGTTATCATCTGTTCTGAGGGCAGTTCTTCCCATACTCCAGGGGCCATAGGTAGGATGTAATGTAGAGCTGTGCACCGCTGCGGAGTCCAGCTGCAGTCTGGCTTCTTTCGGATTGTTTTTAAGTAGCCCTCACGAAGATGACCCTCACTTCATGCCTCAGACTGCAGACTTTGAGACACAGTCCTCAAAAACAGCCAGTCATCCGATTCTCAGCTTTGAGGACGGATAAACAAGTTAGGTGACTCATTAACACTGAACACAGTGCATGTGGGCATCTCCTTCACAAGCGTCGCTCCGAATGACGGCACCTTTTAAGGGACCGCATGGGGAGGGCAGAGCCACGGAGATGGTGGAGGGAGGGGAACATCTCCCCGATGAGGAAAGGCTGAGGGAGCTGGGGCTCTTTGGCTTGGAGAAAGGAGCCTGAGAGGTGACTCCATTAATGTTGGTAAACATGTGAAGGGTGGGTGTCAGGAGGATGGAGCCAGGCTCTGCTCAGGGACACCCAGTGACAGGACAGGGGGCAGCAGGTGTGAGCTGCAGCAGAGGAGGTTCCATATCAGTGTGAGAAGGACCTTCTTCCTGGTGAGAGTGATGGAGCCCTGGCAGGGGCTGCCCGTGGTGGGAGTCTCCTTCTCTGGAGACGTTTCAAACCTGCCTGGCCATGTTCCTATGTGATTGGATCTAGGGGATCCTGCTGTGGCAGGGGACTGGGTGATCTTTAGAGGTCCTTTCCAGTCCCTGATGATCTGCAGTTGTGTCGTTTTACCACCTTACTGATGTTTTCCTGTCTCCTAGGCATGCTGACGGGTCGATCAAGTTCTGGGATGCCTCAGCAAGTGAGTGTTTTCAGCGGAGACTCTCTTCCCGTGCAGCAGCAGTGCTCTGAGCCGGCTGATCTCTTGTCAGAGGACGTAACTGCACGCTAGTTGTTCCCGTTACTTGGTGCCTCACGCCGAGTCAGTCGCTCCACAGGAAACTTTGATTTTAAAGTGAAATGAAATTAACATGATTTCTTGGTTAATAGTTCTGCTGGTTTTATCACCTCAGTGACAGCATAGTCGAAGGGTCAGCGACAGTGGAAGATGGCTGGGAGTTTTAGAAGCACCTTCAGAAGCAGATTCCTGAGCACAGGGGTGGTGTGTGGCAGGCAAGCAGGTTCCTTTTTGGTGCCACTGAATTGAAGTCAGTTATTTCTGTCTCTTTAGACAGGAGAGAGGCATGTGTTTGTAAGACATCAGCTCCCCATAAATTACAGCGTCTAAAAGTGAGCCTTGGAACCAGTGGTAGTTTGTGCTGGTAGAATCACTTAGGCATGTGCGAAGAAAGGCAGGAGGACAGAGATGCGCTGCTGTGGCGGAACCCTGCGCAGGCCTGGCACGTCTGACACCCTGTTGCGTTCCTCTTCGGTGAAAAGGCCGCTTGCACCCGATGGTCTGCACAGCTGCCAGTGCGCGATGCAGTAAGGACTCGCGTCAGAACGCACTAGAGCTAGATGTCTGCACTAATCTCGTGGCTACTAACCTGCTCTCGGGGCTCCAGCGAGCTGGCAGTTGCTGTTGGTTTCTGTGAGAGCTCGCGGGAGGCTGCGGCTCCGAGTTGCTGAGGCGTGTGTGGGAGGGAGCAGATGCAGTGTTCGTGTTTAAAAACGGGGAGGAGGAGTGTTTGCAGTGTGAGAGACCTTTATTTCATTTCACGGGGGGTGGCATCTGCTGGGGGCAGAGGGGGAGCACAGACCTGATAGATGCTGTCAGCACCCTCAGCACAGATCAGTCCGGAGGAGAGCCGGTAAAAGACATCCCCTTTACGAAGGTGATGGACGGAGGGGAGCATCTCCCTGCTGGGGAAAGCCTGATGGAGCTCTGTCTCCTGAGCTGGGAGAAAGGGAGGCTGAGGGGTGACCCCATGGATGTTGATCACTATGTGAGGGGTGGGTGTCAGGAGGATGGAGCCAGGCTCTGCTCAGGGGCATCCAGTGACAGGACAAGGGGCAGTGGGTATGAGCTGGAACACAGGAGGTTCCACATGAATCTGAGAAGGAACTTCTTTATGGTGAGGGTGCCAGAGCCCTGGCAGGGGCTGTCCAGGGGTGTTGTGGAGTCTCCTTCTCTGGAGCCGTTTCAAATCCTCCTGGACTGTTCCTGTGCAACTGGATCCTGCTGTAGCAGGGGGATTGGGCTGGATGATCTTTGGAGGTCCCTTCCAATCCCTGATGTTCTGGGATTCTGTGAAATCCAAGTATCATGGACTTGAATCACTGTGAGGAGCCAGGAAGGGAGCTTCATGTCCTTTGGCACATGGAACTGGATGTCAGCGTTGTGCAGACTCCATACAGTTAAGTCTGGAGAGTCTGTTGAGGCCTTAGTTTGTACCTGAAGCTTGGCCTCCATCTCTCAGGTGCAGCACTGTACTTGGAAGGGGTGGGGGTGACTTCTTATTCTAACTCACCCTGCACTGGGCAAGTGGCCACTGCATGAACAGAGTCAACACACGTCCTCAGTGATCCCGCCCCGCTCTCTGTTGTTGAATACAGTGACTTTATCTTTGAGGGGACATCTCCAAATGAAAACAAAACCTCTGCTGAGGCCACAACTAATTTTAGCTCTCTCTTGGTTTGTTCCCAGTAACTCTGCAAGTTCTCTATAAGCTAAAAACAGCCAAAGTGTTTGAAAAATCCAGGAATAAAGACGAAAGGCCAAACACGGACATAGTGGATGAAGATCCGTACGCTATCCAGATCATCTCGTGGTGTCCGGAGAGTCGCATGCTCTGCATAGCTGGGGTGTCTGCCCACGTCATCATCTACCGGTTCAGCAAGCAGGAAGTGACCACGGAAGTCATTCCGGTAATGAGGGTGCCAGAGCCCTGGCAGGGGCTGCCCAGGGGGGCCATGGGGTCTCCTTGTCTGGGGACGCTTCAAAGCTGCCTGGGCATGTTCCTGTGCAACTGGATCTAGGGGATCCTGCTGTGGCAGGGGGCTGGACTGGCTGATCTTTCCAGGTGCCTTCCAATCCCTAATGTTCTGTGAATCTCAGAATGGCCATCCAGTCCAACCCCACTGCTGTGAGCAGGGACAACCTCAACTAGATCAGGTTGCCCAGAGCCTTGTCCAGCCTCCCCATGAAGATGTCCAGGGATGAGGCCTCAGCCACCTCCCCAGGCAGCCAGTTCCAGTGCTCAGCCTCTTCAGCTGCACTTTGTTTACCTCAGGTGTGGTGTTCTGAGAGGCACAATTGCAGATAACTGCTTTTGCTTTAATCCCCAGATGCTGGAAGTGCGACTGTTGTATGAAATAAATGACATTGAGACTCCAGATGGTGAGCAGGTGCCACCTTTACCAACTCCAGGCACAGGTTCCAATCCTCAGTCCATTGTTTCCCAGTCCCATCCATCTACTAGTAGCAGTTCATCTGATGGTCTTCGCGATAATGTCCCGTGTTTAAAGTAAGTGTGCTCTGTTCTGCTTTGGAGGAGACGCTCACAGGAGTGATGAGGGTGTGCCGTGTGGTGTGCTATGTGGAAATGATAGCAGGGTTATGAGTCTGAGGCAGGGCAATCCCAAGCTGAGTCTTCAAAGGAGTGAGAGCAGTCCCAAGAAGAAGGACTTGGGTGGTGTTGGTAGATAAGAAGCACAAGGGGAGACAGCGGTGTGTGAGGGCAGCCCAGAAGGCCAGATGTGTCCTGGACTGCATCAGAAGAAGCGTCACCAGCAGCTCCCCATCTGCTCTGGACTCGTGAGGCCACACCTGGAGTCCTGCACCCAGTTCTGGAGCCCTCAGTACAAGAAGGACATGGAACTGTTGGAGCGAGTCCAGAGGAGGCAACAGGAAGGGCTGGAGCCCCTCTTCTGTTGGGACAGGCTGACGGCATTGGAACTGTTCAGCCTGGAGAAGAGAAGGCTCTGCAGGGACCTTGTAGTGACCTTCCAGTACCTGAGGGGCCTCCAGGAACGCTGGAGAGGGACTTTTTCTGAGGGACTCTAGTGATAGGACAGGGGGGCTGGTTTGGAGTAGACCTTGGGGAGAAGTTGGGTAATTTGATTTACGCCCTTAAAGACGTGAGTGACCGGTTGCAGCCAGGGTGGGGGTTTCCTCATCGCTTTGACATGGTTGTGTTGGTTTTTGCAGTTTTCTAAAGTGTGGTGCAGAAGGTCACGAGTGTTGAGCCCCTGGCCTGTGGATGGTGATGGAGACACCGCGTTGTATTTGTTTTACAGAGTTAAAAGTTCTCCGCTCAAGCAGTCCCCAGGCTACCAGATTGAGCTGGTTATCCAGCTAGTGTGGGTGAGTGGAGAGCCTCCTCAGCAGATCACCAGCTTAGCGGTCAACTCTGCGTACGGCCTGTGAGTATCTTCTGCACGGCTACTGTACAGTGCTTCCAAATGCATTCTGCCCAGTGGGCTCAAAGTTTCTGAGGGGTGACCTCGTTGATGTTTGTAAATATGGAAAGTGGGGGTGTCAGGAGGATGGAGCCAGGCTCTGCTCAGGGGCACCCAGTGACAGGACAAGGGGCAGTGGGTGTGAGCTGGAGCCGAGGAGGTTCCCCATCAGTGTGAGAAGGACCTTCTTCTTGGTGAGGGTGCCAGAGCCCTGGCAGGGGCTGCCCAGGGGGGCTGTGGAGTCTCCTTCTCTGGAGACGTTTCAAACCCTCCTTGCCATGTTCCTGCTGTGTCAGGGGGATTGCACTGAGTGACCTTTTGAGGCCCCTTCCACTCCCTAATGTTCTGTGACTCTCTGAAGTCCGAAGATGCTGACTAGCAATGACTCCTGCTCTGAAGACTTACCAGCATTTGATCAGCGTTGTCTTTCCTTCCATTTCCCTTTCTCCAGAGTAGTTTTTGGAAACTGTAATGGTATCGCCATGGTCGATTACCTCCAGAAGACAGTGCTCTTGAATCTAGGCACTGTTGAGCTGTATGGCTCCAACGATCCCTATCGCAGGGAGCCGCGATCCCCGCGGAAGACTCGGCAGCCGTCTGGAGGTGAGCAACGCGGATTTGTTGTGGCCACCTGAGCCTTTCCTCTGGGCTCCTCAGTGCGCTTGGGTTGGGCACGAGCATGCTTGTCTCCCCTGGGGCTTCATCCTTCCATTGATCTGTCACTCGCCACTTCCTTCGGCTGTTGCCTAGGGCCACCTGCTGACGTGTGGAGCCAGGCGGTGGATCTCAGTTGTAAGACAGAAGCAGTTGTAAGGGAGAAGCACTGTGTTGAACGAGTTAATAAAGTCTAGAGCTCATAATAAATAATTATAATAAATTCTGGAACTTGTAATTAATCTGGAACTTGTGATGAATAAGAAATTGGGATGAATAAGAATGAATGAGAAATTCTGGAGCTCGGAATAAATACGAAATTCTGGAGCTCGGAATGAATGAGAAATTCTGGAGCTCTTGGTAAATTACAGGTCATTTTCTAGAAGACCTTACCAGAAAACAAGTCACTTCACCGAGTGACTGGGTTCTTCCCTCCTGCGAGAGCAAAGGGCTCACGTTCCGCGTGATGTGTTTTGGTGCCAACCAACACGAGCGTGTGAGCGTTGCCTGCTTCTCCTTGGTTTGCTGTGTGGAAGGGTCGGACCCGGGTGGCTCCGGGCGCCGCCTGTGTCTCTGAGGTGGTCGTGAATGAAGCCCCTTCCGCTCACGCGTTTAGCTCTGCCCCGAAGTCGTCCTTGTTTTCACCTCCCGCTCGAGTGCTGACGGACTGCATGGCGGAAGCGTTTGACAGTGCGACCCGTACAAGTTCTCCTGTTGCTTTCGTGCCTCGAACGTACTGGTGGTGTCTCGGTCTTTCCTTCTCTCGTTGCTCCACCAAGGAATGCTGGCTGTGGCCTCTTGCATGTGCGGCCTTTCTAACTTGTATTCCGAGTCTGTGAGAAAGCTTCGCGCCTCTTACATGAGTAAGTCACTCCACGGCAACGCGGTCTTTCGGACGGCTGGTCTGAGTCTTGTTTGACCTGTTCACCCCCAGAATGCTCAGGGCCATTGGAAGGTGTCAGCGATCACTTTCGTGGGGCGGTGCGCGTTGTACTGACGCCTCGACTAGGAAGACGTGACTCTACAGTCACTGTGGGTGATGTCCCGATGAAAAGCAAAGCTCCACACCCCAAACTCTGTCGCAACAGCCTAGTGTGTAGCTGACAAGGGGATTTTCTAACTGCAGTGGAAGGACGGTGGAGGAGCAGCCGTGTTTGTTTTACACTGGTTTTCTGTTCCAGCAGGTCTGTGTGATATTAACGAAGGTACCGTGGTGCCAGAAGACCGCTGCAAGTCGCCCACCTCAGGTAGCGCAGACTTTCTCTGCCCTTGTGCTTGTTGTCTGCCCAGGAGATGGCCTGGTTCCCGGCAGCGCGCGCTGGGGAGGTCTTGTCTGCTCACAGGCTGTTGTGCTGCGTGGCACAAACGCGTTTTGCTGGTGGAAGGGGTGCAGCAGGGGTACGTCACCAGAGTGAGCCCACAGAGAGGCTCTAGAGGAGAAGGCAGTTTGAGTTGATGTCCTCTGAGGTCGACACTCTCACCTGGATCAGCCAGGATCATTTTCTTGTTGGCCAACCTCCTCTTGGAGGAAAGGAGAGAATGTTTACAAATACAGCAGCCGTGGGTTGGAGATGTCAGGTCAGCTTCAGCACCCTGTTCACTGCCAGCGTTGTCTGTTGTGTTTGGGTCACAGGGCATCTTCCCTGTGTCCTTGGCAAACATAAACACCAGTGGCTGTGACACCAGTGGCTGCTTGCTGAGCAGAACTGCAGGTGGAGCTGTCAGTTTCCCTGGCAGTGCTGAGGAGAACTCTTCCTCTTCCTTGACTCTGACCCTCTTCACAAGTGCAGGCTGAGGCTGTGGTTTCTGAGAGACTGCTGTCAGATGTGTGCAGTGGACAGCTGATGGGCTGCAACTCTTCACCCGTGTCCTGCTTTCATCACTTGCTCCAGCATCACTCCCATGGCAGCCCAAACCGCTTCCTGCTGGAGCCACCAAAACTTAGGACAGGGTCTGATTTGGATTAGAGGGTTTCCTTCAGGACTTGGGGCTGAAGTAGGGAAAACCTCAGGTTTAACAGTTTGCCTTTGCCCTTGTCTCCGTTTACCTCGGTCTGAGTAGTGGTGGCTGCAGTAGGTGGTGGGTAACTCAGTTACCTGGTCTGAGTAGTGGTGGCTGGAGTAGGTTAAAATCCAGGTAACTTTCCTAGCTCCCTGAGAGACTCAAAAAAGGATGCAGCCCAGAATGGATGGATTTGGATGTCCTGAATGGAATCAGTACTAGGGAGAAAGTTAATCCTGCAGAGGACAGCCTCTGATCTGCGCTGACTGTCTGAGAAGTCGGTTTTGGAGTAAAACCAGATGTTTGGAGAGCTGAGTATTCGCAGAATCACGGAACGTTAGGGATTGGAAGGGACCTGGAAAGCTCATCCAGTCCCATCCTCCTGCCACAGCAGGATCCCCTAGATCCAGTCACACAGTAACAGTCCAGGCAGGTTTGAAACGTCTCCAGGGAAGGAGACTCCACAGCCCCCCTGGGCAGCCCCTTTCCAGGGCTCTGCCACCCTCACCATGAAGAAGGTCCTTCTCACGCTGATGTGGAACCTCCTCTGCTCCAGCTCACACCCACTGCCCCTTGTCCTGTCACTGGGTGCCCTTGAGCAGAGCCTGGCTCCCTCCTCCTGACAGCCACCCTTCCCATACTGATCAGCATTCACAGGGTCACCCCTCAGAGGTCAGTCGTGGTGCCTGGAGCCGTGATGAGGGCCGAGATCCACTCGTGCAGTGGAGAGGTTCTGCTGGATTCGGATAGTGTTCCTGGCGCCGAGGTCACGGCCCCGCGCAGCATCGCGCTGGAACGGCTGTGCTTGGCCTCAGCCCGTGGGAACAACTGTCGCACCAAAGCCCTCGGGCTGGTGGTGCCTGGTGCAGCTGCAGCGAGCGCCGGTGTCACCGCTGGGCTCGCTGTCTCTCGGGGCCTCGCAGCCCGCCTTAACACGTGGGTGTGTGCCACAGGTGCATGTGTGTGTCTCCATGCCGTTCTGTCTTCGCCCCCAGGTTCTGGGTCACCCAACGATTCAGATGATGAGCAAAAACCGAACCATTTTATAGAGAAGGGTACAGTATTTTCTCTTTTCTACAGACTTGTTCTCCAGCTGATCCCCCAATGCACTCTGATTGATTTCTCTTTTTTATCAAAACATTATTTACAGTGAAGACCACGAGCAGAAAGTTTTCCAAGATGGTAGCCAATGACATAGGTAGGACCTGGGAAACTTCTGCTCTGTCCCTCGTCCTGTCCTCCCTCTGTGCAACACTAACCCAGTGGCAAAGCAAACAACAGACAGACTGAAATCTCAGTGCCTTAAATTCTTCATTCTTGGTGCTGGTGGGTTCTCCTGGGGCTGCTTCTGTTCTGAGTGCACCGGGCGTGACTTCAGAAAGCACTCGCGGGTCTCGCTGGCCGACGGTCCCTGATTTCGCGAGGAGACGCGGCTGTTTGCGGGCAGATTCTAATCCCTGCTAAGGGTTCAGGCTGCACAGCATCGGGATCACTGCGCTCCTTCTGCAAAGGCTCTCGCTGAGAACACGGGGCTCGCTTGATTCCTGTTGCTGTGGTGGCCAGGCTCGTGGCTGTGCGGCCAGGGTTCTGCGTTCCACGTCCTCGTTCCATGCGGGACGGTCACCACAGGCGCAGCAGCGTCTGTTTGCACGGGATCGTTCGGAAGGGACCTGGGCTGCAGGAGGGCGCGCATCCCGGTCGTAGGGCCACGGAGTCCGCGTTTTGGCCTGTCACACAACCACAGAAGGGTTCAGGTGGGAAGAGGCCTTTAAGATCATGGGGCCCAACCCAGAGCTGTGTTCGCCTTGCTGCACCCAGCCGAGCCAGCGTACCTGGCGAGCACCGGGCTTGCCTCGGCGGTTGGCCGTGGAGTGTGTGGTGAGCCTGATGCTGCGGCGGGCTTGTCGCGCTCTGCGGCGCTGCCTGGTGTGGTCAGGTCAGACTCTTCCCGTTCTTCTCGGTGTCTGGACAACCTGTCAGACGGCTTGTGGAGCGCTATGTGCATCAACAGCATCGCTGGCTGTTGAGATCACTCGCGTTTGGTCACAGGGGAGTGGTGCAATAGTGATGGTAACAGGCAACGGGATGAGGGGTGTCATGGTGACTCCCAGACTGGGGTGATTGCTGCTGCCCTCGCAAGTGTTTCCACACGGTGCTGAAGTCCTTGTCTGGTTCCATGGGGCTTGGGATGCTCCTGAGCTACCGCTGGCCTTCGTGCCGCAGCCAGGCTGGCTTTCCCCAGCGTGTTCCCAGCAGTTCGCACCCTGTCTGCGACACGGTTCTGTCACCCTTCTGTCGCGCTGAGAGGCTGCAGCGCTGATCTTCCCGGCCCAACAGCCGGTCTCCCTGCTTCACCAGGACCATGCTCGATCACTTAGGCACCTTGGAGTCAGGGGTGTACATCTGTCACCCCTTCGGCGCCACCAGACGCGGAACAGTCGAGGAACTTTGGTCTGTCTGACAAACTCGGAGCCGCTTAGTTATCTCTCATGAGATGCTAAATGAAGCAGGCTTCGTGTAAACTGCTATCTTGGCTGTCAAAACACCGAGTCACTTGTCTCCTTTATTATCTTTAGGGGAAAAATGAAGGGTTGAGGCGGTTTCCTTTGGGGAACGGGTGACAGATGGCTTCGCAGCCTTCAGAGCGACAGGCTGCGCGGTGCGGAGTGCCGTCACGGCACAGCCCTCTGCTAGGAAAATGTGAAGGCGACGGAGGGGCTGCAGCAGGTCCAGAGGAGCGATGCGAGGGGAAGGCTGGTGAGCAGAGGCTGAGCGAGCTGCTAGGGGTGTTCGGCCTGCAGAAGAGGAGACTCAGGGGGACCACCTCCCTCTCTATCATCAACATTGTAGAGATGTTGGTGCTGGGCTCTTCTCACAGGTCATCAGTGACAGAAGTAGGGGGAAAGGCTTCCAGCTCCAATAGGGAAGGGTCAGACTGGCCATCAGGAAGAGATTCTCCCCAGAGAGAGTGGTCAGGCCCTGGGATGGGCTGCCCAGGGTGGGAGTTGAGTCCCCGTCCCTGGATGAGTGTAAAAGTCGCTCAGATGTGATGCTGGGGGATCTGGTTTGGGGTGACCTTTTAGAGTGGAGTTGATGGTTGGACTTGATGCTCCTGGCGGTCTTTTCCAACCGGAATTACTCTGTGGTTCTAAGGGTTACCTTGACAGAGAAGAGTTGCCTGACATGGCAGGGCTTCAGGCACGCGTGACAGACTGTTCCAGAGCTTAGCCCCAGTCTCATGAGCCCTTTTCATTCCACTGTTCAAGGGAAGATGGAGGAGGGCTGTGTGGGTAGCAGCTGGCTGTTAGACTTCAGCTCGAGCAGCACTGGTTAGCATCCTGCTGCATTTCAAATGGACCCTGGTGTTTCTGTTCACATGAAGAGACGTTTCCACATCAGGGTTGAGTTGAGCTGCTGTTTCCCCCTTGGGCGTCACCAGAACTCTGCTGCCTTTCGTTTGCCAGCCCTCAAGCCCTCGTGTGCTGCTGCTTGTGGAATGATTCTCTGTAACCCAAATTCTGCCGAGGTGGTGGGTCGCTCTCTGATTCCTGGTTCTCTCCATACGTGCCTTGATGTTTCGGTGTCAGGAAAGTTGGTCTCTGCTGAAATTGCCTCAGGTTGGGTCAGGAGGTGGGGCCAAGGAGGAGGGGTGGGTTGTTAACCACAGCCAGGGTCTTTAGGAGGCAGTGTCAGTGCTCTGCCCTCACCTGGGGACATGCGCTCGAGGCTGAGCCAAAGCAGAGTGAACCTGACCTCCAGAGGAGGAACGCCATCGGGCAGAACTCGGCACGTGTCGGTGCCCTGCACGTGTGACTGCGCAGCCCTCCCTTGCAGCAGGCAGGCTCTGCTTCGGCGCCTGTAGTCTGTGATCAGCTGTCAGGTGGTGGGGGCGAAGCAGATAAAGGCCCCGTTGATTCTCTTTAAACAAAAGCTGTGCTTCACTTTTCAGCAAAGATGTCCAGGAAGCTCAGTCTGCCAACGGAGCTAAAGCCTGACTTGGGTAAGTTGACAGAGTGGATTCTGTTGTTGCTGGAACTGTTGTGCGGGATGCGAGTTTGGTAAAGCCTGAGCCCTGAGGGAAGGGACCTCTCGGGACGGTGGGTTCTGTTTACAGACAGAGCAGAACAGTTGTAGTTCCAGCCTTGGGCGGTCTCAGGCACGTGGCTGTTACCAGCAGCTAAGCCAGCGCTGGGCACGCTTCTCTGGTAGCTTCTAGGCGTCTCTCCCTCGCTCTCGGCAGTGCTAGGAGAGCAAAGTCCTGAGTAAGCAGGTAATGTGAGGAATCACAGACCATCAGGGACTGGGAGGGACCTCCAGGGATCAGCCAGTCCCCTGCCACAGCAGGACCCCCTGGATCCAGTGGCACAGGAACACAGCGTGTGCTTGGTGCTAAAGACCAGAAGAGCAAGCCTGAGTTCTCCTGACCCTTGAGTTTTGCCTCTGTTAATTGCTGCTGCTTGATTTTCAGACGTCAAGGACAACTCCTTCAGTCGATCCCGAAGCTCCAGCGTGACCAGCATCGACAAGGAGTCGCGCGAGGCCATTTCAGCTCTTCATTTCTGCGAGACCTTCACGAGAAAGGCCGACACGTCGCCGTCCCCGTGCCTGTGGGTCGGGACCACGCTGGGAACGGTGCTCGTCATCGTGCTGAACTTGCCCCCGGGAGGAGAGCAGAGACTTCTTCAGCCCGTGATTGTTTCTCCCAGCGGTGCGTATGACGCGGACGGGCGACAGCGTCGCAGGGACTGGCTGGTTGAGTCCCCATCCCTGGATGAGTGTAAAAGGCACTCAGATGTGGTGCTGGGGGATCTGTTTTAGGGGTGACCTTGCAGAGTGGGGTTGGTGGTTGGACTCGATAATGCCAGGGGTCTTTTCCAACCCGAATGATTCTATGGTTCTGTGTAGTGATACCACTACTTCGATGGAGCCAGGCTCTGCTCAGGGGCACCCAATGACAGGACAAGGGGCAGCGGGTGTCAGCTGGAACGGAGGAGGTTTCTCATCAATGTGAGAAGGACCTTCTTCCCGGTGAGGGTGCCAGAGCCCTGGCAGGGGTTCTGGAGTCTCCTTCTCTGGAGACATTTCAGACCTGCCTGGACATGTTCCTGTGCAACTGGCTCTAGGGGATCCTGCTCTGGCAGGAGGGTCGGACTGGCTGATCTTTGGAGGTCCCTAATGATCTGTGGTTCTGTGAAAGGCGGCCTAGAACTCATTTGGAAACGTGGTCAACTCCTTTTTCCTAGGAACCATCCTGAGGTTAAAAGGGGCAATCCTGAGAATGGCTTTTCTGGACACCACGGGGGCTTTGGTCCCGCCAGCTCACGAGCCCTGGAGAGAACACAACGTTCCTGAAGATAAAGAAGAAAAATCGAAGAAGCGAAGACCCGTCTCGGTGTCCCCCTCCTCCTCTCAGGAAATCAGTGAGAATCAGTACGCCGTGATCTGTTCAGAGAAGCAAGCAAAAGTCATCTCACTGCCATCCCAGAACTGTGTTTATAAGCAGAACATAACAGAGACTTCTTTTGTCCTTCGTGGAGACGTAGTGTCGCTGAGTAACAGCATCTGCCTTGCGTGTTTCTGTGCCAATGGACACATCATGGCTTTTAGGTAAGACCGCTTTGGTCCTCTCCTGCATCTGCAGAGGAGCAGTAGCCTTCTGCTAGATGGAAGAGTTGGCTCTGCCCTAAGGGCAGGAGTTGCTTTAGCAAAGAGCCGCTGCGCGCACTCGGTGTCGAGGTCCCTTCCCGTCCCAGTGTGACGCCGAGGTCTGTCCCTTGGCAGCTCGATGCAGTCGGTGCTGCCGTTGCCCCTGCAGAGTCCCAAGTGCAAGGTAGGCAAGCGTGGCTCGAGGAGGGCTTCGTCTCAGGCTGCGGAGAAACAACGTGCTGTGGTTTGAGGCGGAGCCGCTGGAGCAGTTCCAGCCCGTGCTGCTGGTTTAATGGTGGTCTCTGTTGTTTTTCTGAAGTTTGCCCAGTTTAAGGCCGTTGCTGGATGTGTATTACCTGCCCCTCACCAACATGCGGATAGCCAGGACGTTCTGCTTCACCAACAACGGACAGGCGCTCTACCTGGTCTCCCCAACGGAAATCCAGAGGCTCACCTACAGCCAGGAAACCTGTGAAAACCTGCAGGTGAGGAATGAAATGGATGGGCTCGATCAGAGGCCACGCTCTGAGGTTCTTCTTGGTGCCCACAGGAACCAGTCTGTCAGCAAGCCGGGCGCTCTGTGCCCCCTTCACATGTTGGTTTTTCCTTTCTCCCCTGGGGGGTCTGGTTCAGGATGATCCCTTTGTCCTGCTCCGTCCATCCCCCTGTGTTTTAAGCAGTTGGTTGAGTTCCTGTGTTGTCCACGGGAAGCGTCTTGGTTTGCTGACAAACCCCCTTGTGCAGTGGTACGACTGATGCTGCTTCGTGCTGACGTGGGCAGAGGACACCGGCTCCGAGCGCTCGAAGGAAGCTGTTATGCTTTGGAGGTGCTAGCGGCTTGGAAGGATGCTCAGTCGGGCTTCCAGCATCTTTCCAAGCCCTTAACACCTCTGAGCCCTGCAGAGGCAGAGATGCAGGCCTCTGTGGCCCCGTGCTCTGGGCGTGAGTGTCTATAGACACTGTTTTAGTACCTCTCTATACAGAATAGCTACAGGGGTTCTGTAGCTTAGTGGTTGTTCCAAATGAGCTAGAAGTTAACTCTCCCAGCTCAGAAGTGTTTCCCGCGCTGGTGAGAGGTCAGTGCCGTGTTCCTCTGATGCTGAGCTCCACGAGCTGTGAGCTTCCAGCTGTCAGAACAGCTGGCTCGGCAGGACGGCTTCGCGTGCCCCCCGTTTTGTGTCCAGCGGCGCCTTGCGCAGGCAGATGCTGCTGGGGCAGATCATTCTGACACTCGAATCCACAAAACAACCCGTCGGTGCACGTGTGAGGTGACGCTTGTCCTGTTGTTTCTCCATTGCAAAGGAAATGCTGGGCGAGCTCTTCACTCCCGTGGAAACACCAGAGGCGCCGAACAGAGGGTTCTTCAAAGGCCTCTTCGGAGGTGGGGCGCAGTCACTCGACAGAGAGGAGCTCTGTAAGTTGGTACCGTTTGTCTTTGCTTGATGTTTCCACCTGGGGACACGAGTGACTCTTGAGAGTGAACAGAGTGAACCTTGAGAACACCTTTGCAAAGACCAGAGTGAAAGGGAAGGCTGAGGGAGCTGGGAGAAAAGGAGCCTGAGGGGTGACCCCATGGATGTTGATCAAGATGTGAAGCGGGGTGTCAGGAGGATGGAGCCAGGCTCTGCTCAGGGGCATTTACTGACAGGACCAGGGGCAAGGGGTGTGAGCTGGAGCAGAGGAGGTTCCACATCAGTGTGAGAAGGACCTTCTTCCTGGTGAGGGTGCCAGAGCCCTGGCAGGGGCTGCCCAGGGGTGTTGTGGAGTCTCCTTCTCCGGAGACATTTAAAACCCACCTGGACATGTACCTGTGCAACAGGATCTAGGAGATCCTGCTGTGTCGGGGGGATGGGACTAGGTGATCTCTCAAGGTCCCTCCCAATGCCTGATGTTTCGTGATCCTGTCCTGCGGGTGGCCAGCCCTGTGCAGAGGTTTTGGTGTCGCACTGGAGCTGTGTGAAGCCTGTGGTGCTACGGGCTGCGTGGAAACATGCAGATGTGTTTGCAGACCTCAGTTTCATTAAATAGTAACACCTGGTAACGTAGAGCAGTGAGTATTGCTCGTGGTCCTGCTTAGGACTGAAGTGTTTGGTGTCCCTGCAGGGAAGGGACACCTCTTCCACACCAGTGTAACTGGTTTGTAGTGGAACCGTGAGAGAAAATGGTCTTTTGTCTTTTGCTGCTTTTGAAAATGCTTCCAGTTGGGGAATCGGCATCTGGGAAGGCATCGAGGAGTCTTGCCCAGCACATTCCGGGGCCTGGGGGTATCGAGGGCGTGAAAGGAGCAGCGTCTGGTGTGGTCGGTGAACTGGCACGAGCTCGGCTGGCACTGGATGAGAGAGGACAGAAACTGGGAGAACTGGAAGAGAAGACTGCAGCCATGCTTTACAGTGCCGATTCCTTCTCCAAGCACGCTCACGAGGTGAGTCGGGCGCTGGGCAGGCGCGTGGCAGGCGACCGGTGTCTGCAGGGCCCCTTCTCCTCAGCAGCTGCACAGGGCGGCTGTTCTCTTGCACATTCTCGCGGTCCGTCCCCATCCTGTAAACTCCTGGGCAGCCTTCCTGGTCTTCCCAAAGTGTTTTATCCTGTCCGAGGCCTGGTCATCAGCAGGGCTGCTGCTGTTAGGAAACCCGTCACAGAATCACCCTGGTTGGAAAAGACCCCCGGCATCACTGAGTCCAACCATCAGCCCCACTCCACAAGGTCACGCCCAAACCAGATCCCCCACACCTAAGTGGCTTTTAAACTCATCCAGGGATGGGGACTCGACCCTGGGCAGCCCTGTCCAGTGCCCGACCACCCTCTTCAGGAAGAATCTCTTCCTGATGGCCAGTGTGACCCTCCCCTGTTGGAGCTGGAAGCCCTTCCCTCTGCTTCTGTCACCAGTGACCTGTGAGCAGAGCCCAGCAGCAGCATCTCTGCAGGGTCCTTTCAGGCAGCTGTAGAGACTGATGAGGTCTCCCCTCAGCCTCCTCTTCCTCCAACTAAACAGCCCCAGTGCTGAGCACAGGGGGACAATTCCCTCCCTGGTCATGCTGGGCGCACAGTTCCTAATCCAGGCCAGGATGCCACTGGCCTTCTTGGCTACTTGGGCACCGTGCTGGCTCCTGTCACCGAGAGCCCCCAGGTCCTTTTCTGCCGGCCTGCTCTCCAGCCCCGCTGCCCCCAGCCTGTCTTGTTGCTGACTCGGTGCCCCCTTCCTCACGTGCTTTGTCTGTGCGACCGTCCCGCCCCGGCAGGCGTGCTCAGAACTTGTTTCTTCGCCTTTCAGATGATGCTGAAGTACAAGGACAAGAAGTGGTACCAGTTCTGACGCTGCTCATCGACGACATCCGTCTCATTTTGTCCCGAGGAAAACACAGTGTTGGTTTCTCATTAGGTTGGGCAGGGCCATCGCGACGTCAAGGAGTAGTCCCCATCGGATACCGTTGTTTCCTAGCACAAATCACACACTGTTTTACCTCAGTCACGGCTTTAGCTGAGGAGCTTCATGTTTAGAAGGAACACGCTCGAGAGCCAAGCGCGAGCGCTGCTGAGCCGCCGCTCAGCCCGAGCCGGAGCGGAGGAGGGCCCTCGGACGCGCGGGAGAGGCGAGCGCGAGCGGGCAGGGGCGACGCGGGCCAGTCCTGCGTCCGTGTGCCAGCAGTTCTTCGTGGCGCTGCCGGCGTTCCGCCCGCCTGTGGGGAGCGGCGACGCGTCGGGGTCCCGGAGCTGGAGCAGCGCTTTGTGTCGCTGGACAGCAGCTGGCTCACGCTTCCCCTCTCCAGGACTCGCTGCGTTGGCCGTTGCTGCTGTCACTCCTTCTTCGGGCGCGTTGCAAGCGGGGAGGAGGCCCTGCTGCCACTGGTGACGTGGCTGAGCCGTGCGTAGTCTTTCCATGGACCCCTGGTCCCGCCGTCCGTGTGTCACGTCCTGCTCGGTGGAGCGCGAAACGAGAGCACGCGGGCTTTGCATTGACAGCATCAAGTGAGCAGCGGGACCCGAGTGTGTCGCAGCGGGAGCTGCCGTTTGTGTCCTGGCTGCGCCCCGTGCAGTGGGGTGGCCTCTTCGCTGGGCTCAGGACCCTTCGACATCTCTTCACTTACGTGTTGACCGATGGATTTCTGCCAAAAGCAGGGGCGCTGGTTGGTCTGTGGAACGTCTGGAGTCGGCTGCGGGTTCCACTTCTGCGGGGACGTCTCCTCAGTGTTGGACAGGACGTGTCTGGGCAGCCCTTCGTTACCACAGCTGGGGTGGTTCAGGTTCTAGGTGCCCCTCTGGTCCTTTGCTGTGAGCTCAGGCAGCGGTGGGCTCAGGCTGTCGAGCAGTTCTGCAGGCGCCGGCGCGTAGCTAACGAGATCTGCTAGTGAGTGCCGTCCACGCGCTGTTCGGCGAGTTTCCAAGCCCTGCTGGTGCTGGTGAAGTGATGCTCCGGGGCTGCTGCGCTGAAGCTGTACCGGTGGGAACGGCCAGAGCTCTTCTGAAGTGAGAGGCTTCCTTCCAAATAAATGTCTGCATTCCAGAGGTGGATTTGGCTTGTGTTCCTCAAGCTGGGTGGCAGGCTTCGCTCGGTAAGCGGGAGCACTCCGCGGCCGGCAGCTCTGCAGCCAGTCGCTCGGGTTGGCTTTGCCAAGCGCCACGTGCCGGGGGGCCGATTCGCACCCCCTCTGCACGCTCCCGGGGTTCCCAGAGCACAGCCCTGGCCCTGTTGGTGCCGTAAAGGGCTGGGCAAGGACCTAGCAAGAGCCGTCTCACCAAACCCTTCACGGATGCAGAATGCTGGGGGGCACCGATGGCCGCCGAAGGGCCTCAGAGCACAGACTGGCCCAGGGTCTGGTTTTCACCTCGGCGACGCCGAATTAAAGAGATGGTTGAACTCCGTTGCCGCGTCCACCGTAGAGGGAGCTCCGTAGACGAGAACGTGACAGTGTGAGCAAGGAGCAGGCTGGTGCCTGGTGGCTGTGGGGCCGACCCGCTCCGCTAATTCCAGTTACTGAGCTCGGAGTGGGCTGCCCAGTGTTGGGGCTGAGTCCCCATCCCAGGATGAGTTTAGAAGTCGCTCAGATGTGGTGCTGGGCGATCTGGTTTGGGGGTGACCTTGTAGAGTGGGTTGATGGTTGGACACGATGATCCCGGGGCCCTTTGCGAACCTGAGTGGTTCTGTGACTGAGTTTGCCCCTGTGCTCAGTGAGTCTGTCGGTGTCTGCTGTGGATTTCCACTCACATCTCGTTACCAATCTCAGTAAAAGAAGACTTGATTAAGAACTACCCGGGTCAGTGCCTGCTCTTGGCCCTTCCTTGTCTCACAGCTCTACCCTGAGCTGTGTGATTATTACTTCACCTGGTGAAGATGGTTTAGAACAACAGCCCCGTGCAAGATTCTTCTGGTCAGGCACTGGGGGGACTGAGGGTGGCAGAAGTGCTCCCCTTCAGATCGAGGTGTCCGATCTCTGGGGAGAGGGTGGCAGAAGTGCTCCCCATCAGCCCGGGCTGCCTGATCAGGGGAAGGTGGCCTTGGCTTGAAAAGAAAGTGTACTTCGTGTTCTCGTCAGGAAATCCATTGACAACCACCAGCAAGCAAAAAACTAGTGGCCAGTGAGTGACTGTTTGTCAGGACAAGGCTGAGGGAGCTGGGGCTCTCCAGCTTTGAGAAAAGGAGCCTGAGGGGTGGCCCCATGGATGTTGATCAATATGTGAAGGGTGGGTGTCAGGAGGATGGACATTTCAAACCCTGCTGGCCCTGTTCCTGTGCGACTGGATCCAGAGGATCCTGCTGTGCCGGGGGACTGGACTGGGTGATGTTTGGAGGTCCCTTCCAATCCCTAATGACTGGATCTAGGGGATCCTGCTGCGTTGGGGGGACGGGACTGGATGATCTCTCAAGGTCCCATCCCTGATGTTCTGGGATTCTGTGTGATTCGGGTGCTTTTTCACTCAGTTCCTGGCACTGATCTTACCTGAACTTCTAAACTTGAATTTTTCCCGCACTTTAATTCAACAGCTGGATTGGGATGGGATCAGATTGTTGTTTTGCCCTCGGTGGTTGTTTCTCCCTTCTCCATGAGTGCAGGTCGGGCTCTCGGTCTGCGCGTGGACACCCAGCGCTCGCTCGGGGCTGGCGAGCCGCTGCCTTGCCGCGCGCCTGCTGGCTGCGTGGAGCGCACTCCCTTCCCCGCGCTGCCCGTCCCGCGGCACCCATGTGCTTCGCAGAAGACGACCACCCGTGTTTCCGCCTCCCGTTTGGAACCGATTCCCTGGGTGTGGAGAGGGAGGAGTGCGCGCGACGCAGACCTGGCGATCGGTGGCCCGCTCGACGCTCCCCTCACCCGAAAGAGGCTTCTCCAGTTCCTTGAGTCAAGCTGGGCCACTTTCCCCTCAGGACTCCTCTCAGGAAGCCGTGCTGTGTGTCCTCCGCCCGGTTCCTGCCTCCCAGTCGCGAGTGCTCGGTGTCTCTGGGCGCTTTGATGCTCAGTAAGGCTTGGGGCTTTGGGATGCGGGGGAAGGCGAAGGGGAAATGAGAAGCGAGGCTGAAACAGAGACAAATCGGATCGGAGGCATCAGCCAGGCAGTCGGGACCCCTTTCAGTTGTCCACGTGAAGGCCCTCAAAGCATTGAAGTCATGGAGATGGACACGTGTGGTGTCAGCCAGGCAGTCGGGACCCCTTTCAGTTGTCCACGTGAAGCCCCTCAAAGCATTGAAGTCATGGAGATGGACACGTGTGGTGTCAGCCAGGCTGTTGGGATCCCTTTCAGTTGTCCACGTGAAGCCCCTCGAAGCATTGAAGTCATGGAGATGGACACGTGTGGTGTCAGCCAGGCTGTTGGGATCCCTTTCAGTTGTCCACGTGAAGCCCCTCGAAGCATTGAAGTCACGGAGCCCTAGGTCACTCGGACACTCGTGTTTGCTTCTGCTGGCTCCCAGAGACCGAACTCCTGCCGTGGGAAGTGCGCGGGAGGGCGTCTGCGGGTCGCTGCCAGCGTTCGGGACCAGGTGACGCGTCGGGGTGGGGACACGCCGTCAGGATTCCCTTGCCACCCAGGACTGTAAATAAGCAGTAGTGTGTTAGCGTAGACCCAGGCTCTGCTCGCCGTAGTGGCTAGAACTAGGACAAGATGCTGCTTTCTAGTGCCGCCGCCCCGGTGTCCCGGCAGCACGGCGAGGCTGCCGAGACCCCGCCAGCGAGCGCTCCGCGTTGCCCCGCGGGGCCAGCATGCTCCGTGCGTAGCGGTTCTCTTCCCTTCGTACCTTGGTGTGTGCCCGTGTGTTTTCTTTCCCCCTGCGTCCATCGTGCCGTCTCTCTTCCGTTCGGGCCTGCTGAGCCCCGCTAGCTCTCGCGAGGGCGACGACCGGGACCCGCGTGTTCAGGTAGGGCTGCGGCGAGTCCGGCCGGCCGGCAGCTCGAGTTCCGCGCGGACGTGCCGGTGTCAGACTGCGTAGAGTCCTCCCGTTCATGTCCTTGGACTGGTCTGTGTCCCCAGAGGTCCAGCTGACCGCGGGATACCTTTGTACATAAGAAGTACCTGTGCAGCCGGTGTTTCCAATCGACAGTGTGTTACAGCTTCGTGTTCCTGAGAAGGTGTTCGTACGCGTGGACTTGAGCGTGTCGTCGTGCTGAAGGGCTCTCGGCTGGGCACAATAAACTACTCGGATCTCTCCTCAACCACTCACTTACTCCTTCTCCTTACTTACTCCTCCTCCTCCTAGCCGCTTCTTCCCCTGCTGAGCGCAGCCACCAGCAGCTCCCTGCCGCCAGCAGAGAGGCCGTTTGCTTGGGCGAAGGTGCCGTCAGACGCGCTGGGCAGGGAGCAGAGCGCGGGGTGCGTGGGGTGCGGGCAGCCGGGTCGCTCGGGCCAGAGGAGCATCACTCCCCTCTCACCAAATCCTCCTGCGAGGCTCCTTCAAGGCCCCAAGGGTTGTCCTGACGACTGTGACGGGCAGGTCGCTGGCGATGCCTTTTCTTCCCACATCAGGTGTTTGCCCAACACCAGAGAGTCAGCTCTCAACGAGGAGGAAGCGTCTCCGAGCTCCTCACGCACACGATGAGTGTTTTGAGACAGAAGGAGAACAACCCGAGCGTTTCCTTTCTGCTCTTGAATTTCAGCCCCTGGAGAGCAGAACATCCACACAAAGGTGAGTTTTGCCTTCGTGGCTGCTTCCGACAGTCCGAGCATCTCCAGTGTCTTTCTCCAAGGATGAAACATCCTGGTGGCCAGCAGGATGACCAGGAGCCAGCACTGGACCCTTGGGGCCAAGAAGGCTGACAGCATCCTGGGGTGGATCAGAAGGGGGGTGGTTAGCAGGTGGAGAGAGGTTTTCCTTTTCCTCTACTCTGCCCTGATGACACCACATCTGAAATCTTGTGTCCAGTTCTGGGCCCCTCAGCTCCAGAAGGACACAGAGCTGCTGGAGAGAGCCCAGCACAGAGCCATGGGGATGATGGAGGGAGGGGAGCATCTCCCTGCTGGGGAAAGGATGAGGGAGCTGGGGCTCTGGAGCTTGGAAGACAGAGGGGTAACTCCATGAATGGGTGAAGGGTGTCAGGAGGATGGAGCCAGGCTCTGCTCAGGGGCACCCAGTGACAGGACAAGGGGCAGTGGGTGTCAGCTGGATCAGAGGAGGTTCCACATCAGTGTGAGAAGGACCTTCTTCCTGGTGAGGGTGCCACAGCCCTGGCAGGGGCTGCCCAGGGAAGCTGTGGGGTCTCCTTCTCTGGAGACGTTTCAAACCCCCCTGGACTGTTCCTGTGTGACTGGATGTAGGGGATCCTGCTGTAGTGGCAGGGGGACTGGACTGGTTGATCTTTGGAGGTCCCTCGCACTCCGTGATGTTCTGCGATGCTGTGACCGCTAGTGCAGCTTTTGCGTGCAGATGTGCAGACGACCTTCAGTTTGTCCTCCTTCAAGTGCCTCCAAGCACCGGGTGAGCTTCCCCCCTCCGTTTAGGCTGCTGCCACCAGCAGTCTCTCCACATCTCTAATTAGAAGTCTCCTCCGTGCTGAAGCCTGCTGGAATTAATTGATATTTGTGAGACGCTGCAGGGCAGGAACATATGGTGCCACCTCGTGTGCCCTGCTGATCCGTAGCAAGCCCTGCTGCTCTGGCTGCTGAGTCAGTTCTCTCCTCACGACAGCAGCAGATCCAGCACCGGCAGGTAGTGATATGAGAACGCTTAACCCGCTCGCGGAGCTCTGCGGCCGCGTCAGGGACCAGCTCTGCCCTGCGGAAAGGGTCTGTGGAGAAACTTGGTGTGAAGGACCTGAGCACCGGCTCATACCTGAGACAGGAGGTGGCTTTGGGCTGGGTGGGTTCTGGGCCCCACTTGGCAGATGAAGCACCCAGCAGGTGTTGTTTTTGGAGGCAGCACAGCGAAGGGTGACCTTCTGTTCCTCATTTTCCTCTCGTCTGTCTTCGCATGTCTCTCACTGACTTGTTTCAGCACCTTTTGCTTTTCATGGGTCTGTGGTTCCACTAAACATCCAGCACTAATTAGACTCTGTTGCCTCAACTGCACCAAACACTTCACTCAAAAGCAAAGAGCGTTTAATTAGTTGGTCTACAGGTTGCAGCCCATCGGGCAGCGTCGATGCGAGTGAGCGCTCGAGAGGCTCGTTACAGCCTCGCAGAACGGGGGGAGAAGCTGTCTCATGGCAATCAAGGCTTCCACTAGGCTGCTGTTGACGGCTGGATGACAGGTCCTTGCCGCTCTGCTGGCTGCTGCCTTCTCTGCGGCGGAGGGAGGCAGGGCAGCAGCAGAGCCCCGTGTCTGCGCCTGTGGGTCAGAGCCGCAGGAAGATCCCTTCCCATCCCTAATGTTCTGTGATTTGAGTTGCAGGAAGACTAAAATCAACACTGGATCTCTTAAAGAAGAGTCAGGCTCCTGTAACGGTGGCTCTGGCTCCTGTGCCGTGTGAGTGACTCCTGACACGCCAAAGGAGGGGCTGAACGAGTCTCAGCCATTAAAAACAGCCCCACAAGCGGCGGGAGCTGGGCTGGAGCTCTGTCTGCTGGGAGACCTCGTTGGGTGACTGACGAAAATCTATTACGGGGGAAGGGTTGAGCGGAGCTAAAAGGTCTCAGGGCGTTTTTTCTGACAGGATGATTAATTTCTCATTACTCAGCCAGAATGGGGCTGTCTGAGGGGAATTCAGGGAGATGTTTGATTCTTTCAAACACTGATTATTTGAAAAAAAGCTTTTGCATAAATGCAAACACTTCATCCTGTCTCCGCTCTGAAATGGCACAGCGGGAGCTTCCTCGTGCCTTGTTGGTGGTTCTTAGAAGACTGAGCACTATCAGGGCTTCTTATTTCAAAGCCAGGAGCCCAATCCTTATCTGCTTCTGAGTGTCTGACTGACTTGGTGCCCTTCAATGGTATCTCCTTCTCACAGAATGTTAGGGATGGGAAGGGACCAGTCCCTAAGGTAGGGGGTGTGGGAGGGAGATGAGAGATGCTGGCTGAGGGTTCTTGGTGGAGCAAGACATGAGCGGACAGGGCAGGCAGAGCCGAGGTCCCAGCCTGAGGGGGAGCAGAGCCAGCGCCACAACCATCCCCTGACGGGGCGGGGGTCGCTCCCACAGTCCTAAGGCGGCGGCGGCGGCGCCGCGTCCCGCGATGCCGCTGCAGTACCGCAGTCCGGCCGCCAGGCGGCGCCACCTCCCGCAACCGGGATCTTTGTCTTCTGCCGACAGCGCCCGGAGGGAGCCCAGAGGGAGCCCGGAGGGACCGGCTTTGGCTGAGCGGGAGGTGGCGAGGCCGGGGGACCCAGGGCGCGGGTCTCGCTGTCTCTGGGTACGGCTGTAGAGCAGACAGAGGCAACCCCTCCTCAGCAAAAGCACGTGAGACCAAGGTCACGATTGCTTTGGCTACACCAGAGGAAGAAATTCCTCATGGTGACGGCGGATCAGCTCTAGGGGAGACCACCCGGAGCGGCTGGCAGCCTCCATCCCTGCAGATCTGCACAAGTCAAGGAGCTGACCCATCTGCAGCCGGATCGGAGTTCGCACTGAGCCCAGCTGTGGGTGGGATGCGGGGCTGGGTGGTCCTCAGGGCCATTAGCACCCTCTCTCTCTCTGTGTTGGACAGTGCTGGCCCCAGCGCCAGCCCCTGAGGAGCACTTCTCCTACCCAGCCACCCACAATTCGCAGAAGTCTTGTCCCAAGGATTTCCCCTGCGCGGAGGGGAGCCGGAGGTCACAATTTCCTTTCAATTCTTTGTTTTCGCCTCTCCCCGTCACGCCAGGCTGTGCTTGCTACGAGGGGAGCTCACTCTGTGCGGCTGAAGTCAGCGGCAGCCAGAGCCGGAGCTGCAGCGGCTGGGTCTCCCCTCTCCCGCAGCATCGTCACAGAGCCTCCCCGCGCGGCCGGTCCTCCGCCGGGTCTGTGAAGCGAAGGGAACCGCCTCGGCCCCGAGGGGAGGGCTGCGGGGCCTGGAAGGGAAATGAGACGCAGAGCGAGAAGGCGGAGAGGAGGAGGCAGAGGCCGGCGGCGGGGAGGTCTGACCAGCGCCGGCGGGGCCGGACGGCGCTTCCCGCCTCGGCCCACGGGGGGGCGCTGCGGCGCCGGCGCTGGGCGGCAGCGAGCGGCTCCTCCCGCCGGCCTCGGGCAGAGCTGCCGGGCGGCTGCGGGACCGGCGCCTCCCGCCCTTCACGCCGCTTCCCGGGGGCGCCGGCCCTGCCAGGAGCCGGTGCCCCCTCGGCTGTCCCGAGGTGGCTGGAGGCGGCAGCTCCCCGGGCCGTGCCCCTCGGCGCGGTGCCTCTCTGCGTTGCCGGGGGTTGCGGGTACGGGCGAGGCTTGCGGNGAAAAGCCCTTTGCGAGGGGAGCCGGGGCAGGGGCTGGCAGCGGAGCAGGGAGGAAATCTGCCGGCGGCGCGTCGGGGTGCGGGAGGAGCCGGCGGGAGGCTCCGCTGCGGGGTGC
Organism: Rhinopomastus cyanomelas; assembly: GCA_013400115.1. Classification (NCBI taxonomy): domain Eukaryota; kingdom Metazoa; phylum Chordata; class Aves; order Bucerotiformes; family Rhinopomastidae; genus Rhinopomastus; species Rhinopomastus cyanomelas. The sequence continues at coordinate 364,883 of VXBP01006782.1, forward strand.
TGCTCCGGGGAGGGAACCGCACCGCCACCGCCCGGGCGACACCCGCCGCACACCGGCTCCTCCGCCGCTGCCGGGCGATGCGCGGAGCTCCGTCTGCCCGCAGCCTCCTTCTCCTCCTGAGGGCGGGTGGGGGCAGGGGAAGACGGGGAAAGTTGCTGCCTCCCCG
>VXBP01006782.1:365906-387800 GCA_013400115.1 Rhinopomastus cyanomelas
GGGGGGGGGGCTGGCCCCGGCTCTCGAAGTTGCTGTGGGGGCAGCATGTGCACCAACGTCGTCTACGAGTGGCTGAAGACCCTGCAGCTCCCCCAGTACGCCGAGTCCTTCGTCGATAATGGCTACGACGACCTGGAGGTCTGCAAGCAGATCGGGGACCCGGACCTGGATGCCATCGGCGTGGCCGTGCCCCAGCACCGGCGCCGGATCCACGAAGCCGTGCGGCGGCTGAAGGAGGCGGACGAGAGGGCGGCGGGGCTCTACTTCACCCTGGAGCCGCCGCCGCCCCCCGCCGGGCGCTGCCCCCGCCGGGCGGCCGGGCAGGAGGGGGCTCGGAGCGGGGGAAACCCTCGGCACCGCCCGGCCGCGGGGCTGGTCGCCTACCCGCGGCTGAAGCTCAAGATCATGATCCGGGACAAGCTCATCCGCGACGGCATCAACCTGAGCAAACCCCCCTACTCCAACAAGGTAAGGCGGCCCTGGCCGAGGGCAGCGGCTGCGGCGGGACGAGCCCTCTCCCGCAGGCAGCTGGAGGCGAGGGCCCGCGCAGGGCCGGTGGCCACCCCTGCCGTGCTGCGCCCGTGCCATTTGCAGAGGGGAAAGCTGGCCAGGACCCGAGCGCAGGTGTGCAGAGGGCTGGGGTGGCTCAGCCCCACCGAGGTCCCCTGGCCCGATGTGGGTGAGGAAGGTGCTGCAGCATCGCACTGCCTTTTGGTCTGGCTTCCTCTCGCTTCTCTGTCACTCGCGGTCTCTCTGCGTCCAGTGCAGTTTGGCGTGTGAAGGCCACGGCTGACAGGACAGTCTCGGTGGTTTGGGGGTTTGTTTGCTTTTCTGTCTGGTGAAACTTTTGCGTCGAGCTGGAGCGGTGGCTGCTCTGCTCTTCTCTTCAAGGCTGCTGAGCTCTAGTGTCGGTGTGTGCTGGAGGGACGGCTCGCGAAGCAAATGGTGACCTGCCTGGAGCAAGGGCTCCTTCTGTCGCCTGGATGGATTTCCTGGAGGATGGTAGTGACTGGTCAGAACTGTCCACCAGCCGCCAGCACCGGTCGGTCTCTCTCCAGGACACCCGGGCTGCTGAAAGGCCGCGAGAGCGCAGGTCTCAGTGCAGCCTGGTTTGAGAAAAGCCCTCGGTATTTACCTCGTGTTTATTTCTTGAAAAGGTGAAGACGCCAGAGCGATGCAGTTTGTGTGACAGACGTTGTTCTGTCGGCAGTTTTCTGCCGGTTGCCTGCTGAAATCATCAGATGCAGGAGAAACAGACCAGCAGAATTCAGCGGGTGGTGTCACCGAGGAGGAAAGTGTTTGTGAAAGCAAATAAGGGATCGTCACACGCGGTGCCCTCGTAGTTCAGAACAAAGTGCTCCACGGGGGTTTGATGACCCGTGTTACCTCCACCTAATGGTTTGGAGTCTGATTGTTCAACAAGGCTGAGCTGTTGCTGTAGACCTGCAACTCGTGGGTTCCTTTCACTTCCGAAGGTGTGGAAACGAGGTGATGGGCAGGTCTGCGGCTTTGCAGAAACCTGCGGTATTCAAGTTGAAAATGAACTGCCTGCTGTAGGGGCTCTGGCTGGGCAGGCAGTGCCTGGAGTTCACCCTGGTTAGCAGTGCCAAGGGGCAGAGGATGGAGCCCTTCACTGAGCAGGCAGTGCCTGGCGTTCACCCTGGTTAGCAGTGCCAAGGGGCAGGTGATGGAGCCCTTCACTGAGCAGGCAGTGCCTGGAGTTCACCCTGGTTAGCAGTGCTGAGGGGCAGGTAATGAGGCCATAAGTTTCAGGAGCCCAGTTTTGCACCAGCTTGCTGACGGAGGTTTGCTCGACGCTGCTCACGTACAGCGCAGCTGACTGGTCCGAGATGTTTATTTGCTCCCTCTTCCCAAACATCTGGCTGATGATACTGTCCGAGGCTGTGGATCAAAGGGGATAGGACAGTAGCCAAGTCCAACAGAGCACCCGTGAGCGTTAGTGGAAGCACAGCATCTTCCAAGCGTTACGGCATCGCTCCGGAGAGGTTTCTACCCCTCACCCCCACTCTGACGTGACACATGAGTGGACTGGCCCCGATCTGAAAGCACCACTGCATGGCCGGCATGAAAGGAGTCCTGGGTCATCGGTGCAGCTGCAGTACATCAGCCACCTCCACGGCTACGTTTCCCTTCTTCCTCTCGGCTCTGTGTGCGTTAATGTGGGTGCTGGTTGAGTCCCCATCTCTGGATGAGTTTAGAAGTCGCTTAGCTGTGGTGTTGGGGAATCTGGTTGGGGGTGACCTTGTAGAGTGGGGTTGATGGTCGGACTCGATGATCCTGAGGGTCTTTTCTAACCTGAATGGTTCTGTGACGCTGTGACTAGCACCCAGCTGCATCTTCTCCCTTCTCTCCTGTCCCTCCTCCATAGGAATTGTGCAGTCTCCAGGCTGCCACACGTGACGTGAAGGAAAGGCAGAGCTCTGGTGCTGAGCTCTTCCTCAGCTCACCCAGCTCTAATGTGACAGGCCTGAGAGCAGCGCGCGGTAACTGCGAGGGCAGGCTCCTCTGACAGAGGAGGTGTCGCTCAGCTCCCGCTGGTTTAAATCTAAAGGCAGGGATGGAGCTGGATTTCCCAGTTTCACCTCAGCCCGTGGTGCCAGCGCGTTTGTTTTGGATGCTGACTGCGTGGAACCTCGTTTTCCAGCAGCAACAGCAAAACCGTCTCCGTGTCCTCAGCGTGAATCACGTCACACTGGAGCCTGCCGTAAGGAACCAGAAGCCCTGCCAGACCCCAGCGTGTGTTGCTCAACACGTGCTGCTCTGAAAGCCACCCACTGCAGCAGCCCGGCTCCAGAACAGCTTGAGGGCAAGAGCAGAGGATCACGTCACTGTGCGCTCATCGGGGGCTGTTCAGAGCAGGAAACATGGACTGCTCTGCTCTTCTGAACTCATCCAGGGGTGGTGGTTGAGTCCCCATCCCTGGATGAGTTTAAAAGTCGCTGAGATGTGGTGTTGGTGGAACTGGTTTAGGGGTGACCTTGTAGAGTGGGGTTGATGTTTGGACTTGATGATCCTGGGGGTCCTTTCCAACTTGAATGATTCTGACATTCATTTGGAAAATAGATGATGAAGGGAGGGGAGCATCTCCCTGATGAGGAGACGCTGAGGGAGCTGGGGCTCTGGAGCTGGGAAAGAGGAGCCTGAGGGGTGACCCCATTGGTCAATATGTGAAGGGTGGGTGTCAGGAGGATGGAGCCGGGCTCTGCTCAGGGGTACCCAGTGACAGGTGCAAGCGTTCCTCGCTCTGTGGGCGCTTCCTCCAGCGGCTCCGCTGGCGTCGGAAGACCTTGCGGATGAGCGATGAGCGCGTCCCGGGGCCATATGCATGGAGGAGCAGTGCTGACAGGCAGAGTAATTCATTGCACTCGGCTTGTTCCTGGAGCAGGTGAGGCGAAGCTTTGGTTGCCAAGGACAGCCCGTGAGCAGGCAGAGGGGCCACACGTTAGCTGGGGAGGAGCCGCTTCTTGTACTGTCTTGTCCCGAGTATAAAGAGGAGGAGGAGAGGGGTTCAGACAGGACACTGTGCCTCAGAGAGCAGAGCCTGGCTCCATCCTCCTGGCACCCACCCTTCCCGTATTGATCATCACTCACGGGGTCACCCCTCAGGCTCCTCGTTTCCCAGCTGCCGCAGCCTTTCCTCATCACAGGTACACTCCCCTCCCTCCATCATCCCTGTGGCTCTGCGCTGGGCTCTCTCCAGCAGCTCTGTGTCCCTCTGGAGCTGAGGGGCCCACAACTGGACATGAGATTCCAGATGTCAGGGGGCTGAAGGGAGCCCCACCCTGCCTTCAAAACCTGTTCTCCTTGGGCCTGTTTGAGCAGGGGTGCACAAATGCCATCGGGTCCCGCAGGGACTGGTGAGACTTGCTCCAGGACTGGGGTCCCCCAGCGCCTGTCTCTGTGCTCTGGCTGCTTCTGCCCTGAAGGTTTGCGCAGCACGGCCCCAGGACAAACTGGGGTCCTGGCATTGCCTGGCTGGTTGTGCCTCTGCTGACAACCTAACCCCTTTGGATCGTGATTTATTGCCACTGGGCTGCTTCCAGAGGCTCTTCCAGCCAGTGACTGATGGCAGCTTTTGGCCTCGATGCTGTTCCCCGCGTGCCCCGCGCCAGGTCGCTGCCGCAGCAGCGCGTGCAGGACTGCTCGTTCGGCCCCGAACCAGACCGTGGCGGCTGCGCAGGACCGCGGCTGAGGAGGCTGCTGCTGGGCTGTGAGGGAGGGCAGCCCAGCCTGAGACTGGTGCCTCTCCCGAGGTGTCTCTTTGGCCAGGCAAGAGGACAACCTGCTCTGCCCTGCTGGGACCACAGCTGGCATCTTGTGTTTCTCTGCTGGCGGCCTTTCTCTGTCTGGTTTGAAAGCAAAGCAGAGCAGATTTGGGTGGCTGCATGAGTTGAGGTTCCTCTCTTCCGCAGGCCTTTGGGGTTGGGCGGGACTGGGGGACACTTTGCACCTCTTTAAGGACTGAGGCCTCAGCACTGGCTTTTCCAGAAGCTTTCCAACTCAAGCGCTCTGCCCTAGCAGGGGAGTAGGCAGATGCACTCGTGAACAGCTGAGGTGTTCACAGCTCATCGGGACCAGATGCCGTTCACCAGAGGGTACTGGAGGGGCTCAGCTGTGACTCGCAGAACTGCCGAGCTGCTGGCCAAGTTGAGTGACAGCCCATTTGGCCGCTGTGTGGGCTAGCGGCACAGCTCCCGGCTACCGAAACAGCCCAACTGGCCGTCCTGGAAGCCAGAGGCCAGTGCCTGTGGCTTGTGTGCAGGAGGCAATGGTAGACCCTGTGGTGAAGGGTGAGATTGGTGGCAAGATGGCTAAACCCTTGCTCTGCCCTGGGCAGACCTCACCCGGAGTCCTGTGCCTGGCTCTGGCGCCCTCGGTTCAGGAAGGACAGGGAGCTGGTGCAGCAGACCCAGAGGAGGCCACAGAGATGAATTCTTCCCAGTGCCAGAGCCCTGGCAGGGGCTGCCCAGGGGGCTGTGGAGTCTCCTTCTCTGCAGACTTTCAAACCCCTCCGTGCATCAGGCCCTGCATGATCTGCTCTAGGGGATCCTGCTCTGGCAGGGGGGTTGGACTGGATGGTCTGGAGCGGTGCCTTCCAACCTCTGATTTTCTGTGCCTCTATGATTCTGCTTCAGCACAAGCAGATGAAGGGGAAGGGGTTCCTGAGCTCAAAGCAGTGAGAGGGCAGGAGATGATCTGAGCAGCTTCCCCTTCCGAGCAGCCCACTGATGCTGACTCCTGGGACAGCGAGTTGAGGCACAGACTGCTGTGCCCTCTCAGCCCTGTGCCAGCTTCTCATCCAGGTCCTTGTCGGAGCCTCGGGGGTCGTGCGATCCCCTGCGGCCAGGTGAGTGGGGCTGCTCAGTCGAGGCTTGCAGGGAGCGTGGAGGTCTGCTCCCCAGCCCCGTCCCTTCCCACCACACCCTGGCTCTGCAGGTGCCGTGAGGACCCGAGCAGGGAGCTGAGTGGGGAGTCGAGTGGGGAGGCGAGTGAGGAGCTGAGTGGGAGCTGAGTGAGGAGCTGAGCAGGGACCTGAGTGAGGAGCTGAGCAGGGAGCAGAGTGAGGAGCCGAGCAGGGAGCTGAGTGGGGAGTCGAGTGAGGAGCTGAGTGAGGAGCTGAGCAGGGAGCTGAGTGGGGAGTCGAGTGGGGAGGCGAGTGGGAGCTGAGTGAGGAGCTGAGTGGGAGCTGAGTGAGGAGCTGAACAGGGACCTGAGTGAGGAGCTGAACAGGGACCTGAGTGAGGAGCTGAGCAGGGAGCTGAGTGGGGAGGCGAGTGGGAGCTGAGTGAGGAGCTGAGTAGGGAGCTGAGTGAGGAGCTGAGCAGGGAGCTGAGTGAGGAGCTGAGCAGGGAGCTGAGTGAGCAGGGAGCTGAGTGAGGAGCCGAGCGAGGAGCTGACTTTCAGCCCTGACAGATGGGCAGCGCATTGTCGATTCTGCTCGTGTTCCCTGCTGCAGGGGCCGGCGCGCTCGGCGCAGGCAGTTAGAGCTGTCAACACCTCCCGGGGCCGGCAGCTAACGAGCGCGGGGCAGAGCTGGGAACCCAGAGCTGGGACCCCAGGAGCAGCACTGCCTTCCCGTGCAGCGCGTGGAATCCGCCGGGTTTGGCACCTCGAGAGCCTCTGGATCCTCCCCAGGGTTTTGCAGCGGCACGAGAGGATTCTCCTGGTTCGGAGAGGTGGGTTAACAGACACAAAGGCTTTCAAGCACTGGTCCAGCGTCTCCCAAACCCACTGCAGGCTGCTGGTTCGCAAGGACCGTGCCGCAGATACACCACCACCGTGATCACCAGACCTTAGGGGCTGGAAGGGACCTCGACAGATCATCCAGTCTGAGCCTCCTGCCAGAGCAGGACCAGCCCAGACCAAGTCACACAGGAACATGTCCAAGTGGGTTTGAAACGTCTCCAGAGGAGACTCCACATCCCCCTGGGCAGCCCCTGGAGGGGCCTTAATGGCCCTGATGGGCTGCACCTGGGCCCCTCCCAGTATAAAGGCAGAGCTGCTGGCTGGCAGAGAGAGCTGTGAGCTTGTTTGCAGGAGGATGCTGCTTGTGGGACTCTCGTGGTGTTGGAAGGACTGTCTCTCTTTGCAGTTGGAGCTTCCAGGGACAGTGGGACAGGATGAGCAGGACCAGGGTGAGTTGCTGGGTTGTGCATTTCTTGGGTGTTGGGCTGGGTGGCCTCGGTGTGGCTGCAGCAGGCCGCAGGCTGTGGCTGGTCTCCCCTTGATGGAAGTTTGGCCCAGGTTGCTTTCTGTTGCTCCTGCAGTGAGTGGCCCTGCTGTTGTGTTTGCTGCCTGGGCTGTTTTGCTTTTGCACCCTGTACAGAGAGACAGCAAGACCTACCTCTGTCTTCTGCTGGTGGCTGCATCCCTCTGGTTAGGGTATGAATGATGGCAAATCAGTTGTGCAAACAGGCTTGAGAGTGCCTGGGGAGCTGGTGGAGTCCCCCTCCCCAGAGGGGTTTAACAACCAGGTAGCTCGAGCACCTGAGGCCACGGTCTGGTGGTTAGGGGGCTGTTGCCTGAGGGCTGAGCTTGGTGATCCTGGAGGTCCTTTGCAGCCAGGGTGGTCCTGTGATTCTGTGTCAGCAATAAGATGGGCAGAATTTGGCTCGTTGGCCTTTCCTCAGCAGGGAGATGCTCCAACAAGAACCATCAAAAGGCAGGTTCAGCAGGGGAATAGAGGAGGATTGTTCCTGCACCTGTGGTTTCGGGCAGGGTTCAGGTACCTGTGGCTACTGCTGTGCATTTCAAACCAGAAACCGAGGGGTTAATCCCTGCGCTCAGATCTGGTTTCTCTTTCCAGCTGCTCTGCCAAGAAATCATTCCACTGGAACATTAGGAAGGAAATCAACTTTTAAACATAATCCGGGGCCGGAACGGGCCGTTAGTGGCCGTGTTGTGGGTCAGGACTTTCACGAATGTGACCGGGCTTGTGGCCTCAGACCTGGAGCTGCCGTTGGGAGACCTGAGAGGGTGGAAGAGTCCATCCCGGGGACCAAGTGCCCGGGCGTGTGGCTGCTGCCTGTGGTGGTGTTGGTGGCTCTACGGGCTCTGTGGTCTCGGTGAGGAGCTGACAGCTTCGCTTGCCGAAGTGCTCTCAGGGCAAGGAGGGCTGCCCAGGCCATCAAGAGCCACCCAGGCGCTGGCCCAGCCATGTGGGTGTTCACACAGTGGTGCTGGAGGCTTCTCCTGAAAGCGTTTCCCTGATGGGGTGCTCTGTTTGTTTGGGGGGTTGTTGTCTAGTGGTTTTGGTTTTGGCTGAGGGTCCTCAGTGTCTCCCTTTCAGACAGAGAGAACAGCCCCTTCTTGTCTGTTTCCTTGGAGCTGTGGCTGGGGCAGCACTGCCTTTGCTGCCCTGATTTCCACCCAGTAAATCCTCAGCTGAGGAATCAGTCTGGTGGGGAGAGATGGAGAGAGAGCTGGGGCTGCTCGGTTGGAGGAAGAGGAGGCTGAGGGGAGCCCTCATGGCTCTCCACAGCTCTCTGAGAGGACCCTGCAGAGATGCTGGGGCTGGGCTCTGCTCACAGGTCATTGGTGACAGAAGCAGGGGGAAGGGCTTCCAGCTCCACCAGGGGAGGGTCAGACTGGGCATCAGGAAGAGATTCTTCCAGGGGAGAGTGGTCAGGGACTGGGCTGGGCTGCCCAGGGTGGGGGCATCGCTCCTCATCACTCCAGGCCTTCATAAGCAGCCCCCCTGCAGCCCTTTCAGGGACTGGAAGGTCGCTCTCAGGTCCCCCTGGATGGAGCCTTCTCTTCCCCAGGATGAACAGCCCCAGCTCCCTCAGCCTGTCCTTGCAGCAGAGGGGCTCCAGCCCCCTGATCATTTTGGGGTCCTGTCCTCCCTGTCCCTGAGGGCTCCAGAAGTGACGAGGTTTCTTTGTGGCCGTGGTGATTATTACCCTGATGATCAGGAGAGGTTTCAAACCCTGTTGCTTGGTAGGTGATGGTTTTGCTGTAGTGAAGAGCCCACTTCAGGAGGAAGCGAGCACCCAGGGCCGGGGATTTTACATCAGTCAGATGGTAACTTAGGGGTGGCCCCTTTACTAGTCCAAGCGGCTGAACGTGAAGCCTCTGTGCGTCCAATGTGTCTTGTGCTGGCTGTCAGGGGGTTAATAACGAAGGAGAAGCAACCTGTAAATGAGGTTATCAATCACTCCTGCCGTGCCCGGGGGCTCTGCGCTCTCCTGTAATTAAGGGGGCCCGTTTAACCAGCACAAACACGGCGAAGGAGAGGCATCTGTCACTGTCCTGGCGCGGTGTTTGTGGGGTGCTGGGGGCATCTGCCCCGGACTGGACCGCGTGCGTGTGAAGGTGCTGCCTGAGGATCCCAGCTGAGGTGGCTTCCACTGGTTTTAATGAAATAAATAAAGCAAACCCCAGCCATGGGCCCTGGTGGCCAGGAACCCTGGGGTGAGTCAGAACAGGGGTGGCTAGCAGAGCAAGAGAGGTTCTCCTCCCCCTCTGTCTGCCCTGGGGAGGCCGCATCTGGAATCTTGTGTCCAGCTCTGGGCCTCTCAGCTCCAGAAGGACACAGAGCTGCTGGAGAGTCCAGCGCAGAGCCACGGGGAGGGAGGGGAGTATCTCCCTGGCGAGGAAAGGCTGAGGGAGCTGGGAGAAGAGGAGCCTGAGGGGTGACCCCATTGGTCAATATGTGAAGGGCGGGTGTCAGGAGGATGGGGGCACCCAGTGATAAAGGGGCACCAGGCATGAGCTGGAGCAGAGGGGGTTCCACATCAATGTGAGAAGGACCTTCTTCCCAGTGAGGGTGACAGAGGGTTGTGGAGTCTCTTTCTCTGTAGAGGTTTCAAACTCTCCTGGCCGTGTTCCTGTGTGACTGGATCTAGGAGGCATCAGACTAGATCTCTTTGGGGTCCCTTCCAATCCCTAACGTCCTGGGATTCTATGAGGTCTCCTGCTTATGAACATGTTGTTAGTTTTACCTTTCCCCCCAGTTAATCCAGAAGACAGTTCTGTATCTGCTGCCTCAGAAGATTTCATTCAGGCTCCCTCTTTCACTGCTCGGTTGCATCTGCTGCAGGGGCTGTGGCCCAGAGCCCTTCGGCAGTCTTCCCACCGAGCTCTAATATTGCAAATATATTCAAACCCACTCCGGTGGGTGTCTCTGCCGCTGTGTTCCACTGAATAAGCTCATCATCCTCCTTTGGTGTCTGTTAGCTTCAAAAATAAGAGGAAATTTAATAGAAAATAGAACACAAGATTGTGTGGCTGAATTTGAATCCGACGCAAAGAGCTGGGCGCAGTTGAACGCGGCAGCGGCAGTTGCCTACGGTGTCATTTTGAATGATATTAAAAATACATTAGGCCGATGAAAATAAGGAAAAGCCTCTCCTGCTGAAATGCCTCTTCCTTGTGTGCACAGACAACATCCATCACCTGAAGAAATTTGAGTTGGACAGTGGCCCCGAGTTGCATCAGGGGAGGTTGAGATGGGATCTTAGAAGGAAGTTCTTTGCTGAGAGAGTGGTTGGGCGGTGGAACGGGCTGCCCAGGGACGTGGTGGAGTCCCCATCCCTGGAGGGGTTTAAAGACTGAGTAGCCAGAGCACCTGAGGCCCTGCTCTAGGGGTTAGGGAGCTGCTGGTACCAGAGCCGGACTCGCTGATCCTGGAGATCTGCAGCAGCCTGCGCATCCTGTGTCGCAGAGCCCTGCTCAGGAAACTGCTTTCCTGTCACACTCCAGCCTTCTCTTCTGGTTGTTAGCGAAACCAAAAAGCCTTTCCTAGTAGTCATGTGTGACAGGAGAACAAGCCACGCGCGGCTGCAGGGAGGGTGAGGGTCAGGGTCGGGGTTAGTTAGGCACCTGCCTCGGGCCCGTCCTGTGCAGCGGGGTGCGAGCAGTGGCTGCAGCAGCCCCGGCGCCGCACAGCCGTTCGTAGGGTGCTCGTGCAACAGGTGGGACCCGCTCCGTTCTGGAGAAGCGCTTCTGTGCCCAAGTGTCACCTCGCTAACGAAGACAAATAGATATCCAGAGGAGGAAGGAAGAGCCCGTGTCGGCTGGGCAGAAAGGCTTTTGTCAGCGGGGCCTCGCATCTTCCCAACTCATCTGGGTCTTAGGACACGGAGCGATGGGGCTGGGAGCCGAGACAACCTTTTGAAATGCGGAACAGCCTTTGTTCCTTTAATTACCCGCAGAGGGCTGCTGGAAGGAGCGCGGTGGTGGAGAGGGCCAGGCTAAGGAAGGCGGCTCACGATTCCTGCGAGAGCTGACCTTGCCCAGCCGTGCGGAGACAGGAAACGGAGTTTTCCAGCCCGTTAACGGCAGCGAGCGAGCGATCGATCGATCGGGTGCGTCGGGGCCAGCGCAGCCGGGAGCGGCCGCGGTGCGGGTTAGGACCCGCTGTCCCGGAGCACCCGATGTTTTCACTCGTCTCGCAACTGAAGTTTACACTGAGCTTTACCTGGGATCCAGTGTCTGTCAGTCGTACTTGTGAGGCAGTGGTCAGTTCTGGCGCTAATGGGTATGGGAAGGGTGGGTGTCAGGAGGAAGGAGCCAGCTCCTGCTCCGGGGCACCCAAGGACAGGACGAGGGGCAGTGGGTGTGAGCTGGAACACTCACATCAGTGTGAGAACAACCATCCTCTCAGTGAGGGTGACAGAGCCCTGGCAGGGGCTGCCCAGGGGGCTGTGGAGCCTCCCTCTCTGGAGACATTTCACATCCACCTGGGCACGTTCCTGTGCGACTGGATGTAGGGGATCCTGCTGTGGCAGGGGGACTGGACTGGATGATCTTTTGAGGTCCCCGAGTGCCTTCTTCTGGCTGCTGAGGTGATGTTAGGGGCTGGGCTGGCTGAGCTCGGAGGGCTTTGCCAGCCTCTCTGATCCTGTGGCTCTGTGAGGAGACTGTTACAGCTGCTGACACAAGCAGTCAGAGCGGAGAAAACACCAGGCTGTGGCAGCCTGTGTGGTTCTAACTTCCCTGCCCTTTCTCTTCCCCTCCTGTGTTCGTGCTCTTCCACGGACGCTGTTTTCCAGCCGGACGTAAACGTTTTCCATCACCCGGGGTGTGAGACTTGCCAGCTACTCCTTCTCCCTCTTGACATCCCTGGCACATTCTCGTGTGCTAATTAAACTATATTTAATGCAAAACTATTCCTCTCTCTCTGTGGGCTTTTAAGGTGAGTGTCAGTCATCTCTGTGCCTCACAAAGCTCGTTAATTTATTTCCACATTATTCCTGGGCGTGCTGTCTCCGTTACACATCTGGATAACCTGGACTCCAGGGAAGAAGACTGGGAACAGATATTCTGGCTTATTTACCGTTGTACGGACACCCGGTCAGGTCCAGCTGTGGTGACAGGAACATCCAGAGTTCTGCATCCAGTCCCTCATTACAAGAGGGACATTGAAGGGCTGGAGAAGGGACAGAGGGGCTGCCAAGCTGGTAGAAGATTTGGAGCAGGTGTCGTGTGAGGAGCAGCTGAGAGACCTGGGGTTCTTCAGCCTGGAGAAGAGGACATTGAGGCGAGACCTCCTTGCTCTCTACAGCTACTTGAGGATGTAGAGAGGCAGGGCTTGGTCTGTTCTCCCAAGAGGCCATGGATAGGGAAACGGCCTGAAGCTGCACCGGGGAGGGTCGGGTTGGGTGTCGGAAGGAATTTCTTTCCTGAAAGGGCCGTCAGGCTCTGGAACAGCTGCCCAGAGAAGGGGTTGAGTCCCCGTCCCTGGAGGCATTGAAGAGAAGGGTAGACGTTGCGCTGTGGGACAGGGTTTCGTGGTGCTGGGCAAAGGTTGGGCTCGATGAGCCTGAGGCCTCCTGCAGCCGAAGCTGTCCTGTGGTTCTGCGGCTCTGCAGCAGGCCCTGGACTCGTTATTAGGCAGCGCTCTGCACCGGCTGTCTTGCACGCAGCTGGCTGCGGGTGATGGCTCGGATTAAGTACCTCGTGTAATTACAGCCTTTCTGCTGTAGGAAGGGATTTGCCCGTCTTCTTGATGAGGCACCACAAGTAACTGAGATTATTCACCAGCGCTGCAGCAGTGTTATTTGTGTTATCAGCTTGCCTGGGCTTCTCCTCGCTCTCACGCGCACGTACCTTGAGGATCTTAAATGACACCAGCAGCTGCCTAATGCCTCCGGAATCCCTCCCACAGGCCTGGTGCTCCTCGCTTGTCACAGAATCACTCCCGTTGGAAAAGATCCCCGGGACCATCGAGTCCAAACATCAACCCTACTCTACAAGGTCACCCCCAAACCAGACCCCCCAGCACCACATCTCGGTGGCTTTTCAACACACATCGAGGGTTGGGGACTCAACCAGCACCCTGGGCAGCCCAGCCCAGTCCCTGGCCGCTCTCTCCAGGAAGAATCTCTTCTTGATGACCAGTGTGACCTTCCTCTGCTGGAGCTTGAAGCCCTTCCCTCGTCTTCTGTTGCGAATTCCCTGTGAGCAGAGCCCAGCACCAGCATCTCTGCAGGGTCCTTTCAGGCAGCTGTGGAGAGCCATGAGGGCTCCCCTCAGCCTCCTCTTCCTCAAACTCCACAGCCCCAACCCTCTCCACGTCTTGCCTCGGGTTCCTGTGGCCGGTGCCGTATTTCAGAACCAAGGAATCAGTAAATGATTTGTGACGGGGTTTGTTTCCAGCGGCGAGTCTGCCCAAGAGCAGAAACACCCCGTTGTTACTGCTGCTCCGGTTGTCCCCGCAGCCCACGTGGGCTTGTCAGCCAGGCAGCAGTTGGCCACCGTGTTGCAGCGATGTGTAGTCCATCACGCAGATGGGTGCTTAGGATGCCGACGTTTTCTCAGCTCCAGGGGTTGGTGATGATTTTCTTTAGGGCTAATTAGTAGGGTTATTAATCCAAACAATTAAATTAGCTGCTAACACTACAGCTGCCTAATTAAGGAATCTGTTAGTTAATCAGTGGGTTCTCCAGAGGTCTACCGAGATGCTGTCCCGTGAGCAGCAGGACTAGTTGCTGAGGCGCTGCAAGCCAGGAGCCAGACCCTGTAAGGTGTGTGTGAAGGTGGAGCTGGCCTCAGAGGGGCAGGGTTCTGCCTTCTCCTCGGGTCCTCCGTCTGCAGTTGGTTGCTTTCCCGCTCGGCCACCTGCTGCGCGCCGGGGGCTAGATGATGCATGAGTGCAGGTGGAGGGGTTGTTGCTCAGATGCCTCCTCTGCAGTGACCCAGAAACCGCTCTTGCCAAGGGACCCTCCAAACATGCAAATAGCCTAACTGCTTCCAACTTCAGAACTCTGCTTGCCTTGGGCCACTAAGACATGATCTCGACACTGTTACTGGACTCTTGCGTTGTACTGGGATGCGGTCGCCGTTTCCCTTCTGGCTGACTGGGAACATGAGCACCAGTGACCTTGCTGGGCACCGGGTCTGCTTTGTTCAGAAGCCCCCTCACCCAGGGACGGGGACTTCACCACCACCCTGGGCAGCCTGCTCTGAGGACGCATCTTGTTCGGGTTCCTTCAGCTTCTGTCCATCTCACTTAGTGCTGAGGTGGGTGTTTTGGGGAGCATGAGGTCACCCTGGCTCTGTTCCCAGCCTGGTTCCGAGAACTGAACCTGAGCGGGAGTGCAGTCCTGGTCCTGGCTGCAGACAGAGCTAGAGGTAATGTGGGTGCTTGTTGCCTGGACTGCGCTAAGCGGGAGCCTGCAGTCACGCTCGGCAGCAGCAGCTCTCTGCGTGTGGCTACTGCGGCAACAAAGGGCTGGCCGCACGCTGGAGAGGATGCGGAGCGGCCGGGAAATAAATCCTGAATCTATTAAAGGAGGGGAATAGAAAACCTGGCCCTGTAAACTCAGCTGAATTAGGAGGAGCCTCAAACCGCTTCGAGGGCAAGAGCATCAGTCAGCAGAACTTGAGAGCAATTTCAGCTCAAGAGATGAGTCTGACCTGTCGCTAATCGAAAACCTCTCAGGGCAGCTGCACCGGCGGCCGTTTGGTTTGGTTCTTCTTGCAGCGTTTATGACGGGCTTGGAACCTCCCTGCTGGGGGAGCTGGGGCTCTTGAGCTGGGAAACGGGAGGCTAAGGGGTGACCCCATGAGTGTTGATCAATATGTGAAGGTTGGGTGTCAGGAGGATGGAGCCAGGCTCTGCTCAGGGGCACCCAGTGACAGGACAAAGGGCAGTGGGTGTGAGCTGGGACAGAGGAGGTTCCACATCAATGTGAGAAGGACCTTCTTCTTGGTGAGGGTGCCAGAGCCCTGGCAGGGGCTGCCCAGGGGGCTTGTGGAGTCTCCTTCTCTGGGGACATTTCAAACCCTCCTGGCCATGCTCCTGTGCAACTGGATCTAGGGGATCCTGCTGGGGTGGGAGGATTGGACTGAGTGATCTTTTGAGGTCCCTTCCCATCCCTAATGCTCTGTGGTTCTGTGATTTGAAGATGCTGTGTCAGGCCTGCTCGGTCAAAGGGAACCTTCCAGTTCCTCTTAGGGCAGGGTGCTTGGAGCAGAAGTGCTGAGCTCTCAGAAAGCTCTGAGTCACTTGGATTTGTGAGCACTCAGCCCCTTGGGAAGCCCCAGCAAGAGCAGCAGCGGAGTCAGTGTCCACTGTCCAGGAGCTGTAAGCTCCTTTAAGCCCCCAGACTGGCCCTCCCTGAGGTTTGTGGCCCCTCTGTGGGAAGGCAACGACTTGGCACAGGGCAGCACTGAAGCTGATAGCACGTTCATAACGTCCCTCGGCATTTCTAGGTGGTAACGTCTGATTCTGGAAGATGCCAGTCCCTCGGGAAGCGAACTCTGTGCTCGGCAGCTGCCAGCGCTTCCGTGAACATGCGGCATGGGATCGGGTGGAATCATAGCGGGGTTAGGCTTGGAAGGGCCCTTGAAGTCGGTCAGGGTCCCACCCCCTGCGTGGGCAGGGACACCTCCCACTAGAGCAAGTTGTACAGAGCCCCCTCCAAACTGGCCCTGAGCACTTCCAGGGATGGATTCAGTCTCGGCTGCAGCGGGATGTGACTGAGGCCCTACGAAGGCGCTTGAATCCCTCTGTCGGGTCGGGTTCTGCCGGCTTCCTCGCCGTTCAGCCCTCCCGTGCGCTGTGGCTGCTGCCAACAGGGAGCTCCGCAGCGACTGCGCCTTGCTCTGGGGCGTCCTGCTGCGGCAGGGGGATTGGACTGGGTGATCTCTGGAGGCCCCTTCCAGCCCCAAACGCTCCGTGGCTGGCCGCAGCAGTGAGGACGCCGTCGCGGTCTCTCTTGCGTAAGTAACGCGCCTTTAGAAAACAGAATCGGGTCATTGAACAGCGACTGGAGTCGGACGGAAGAACTGGAAGGGTTTCTGCGGCCCCCGAGGAACAGAGCTGTCCTCCGCACGCTGAGGACCTCTTGAGTTCTCATGTTGGGCCACATGTTTCATGTAGGTTACTGCTGTCCTCCTTTAGGAGAGAGTTTTTGGACCTTTTTTGGCCAGTGTTTTACTTTCACCTGCTAAGTGAATGTCTGGGCTACTGCTGTGTCTGTACCCTCACTCAGATAGAACAGTTTTGGCTACCAGTTCAAGACTACCAAGTCCAACCTTTCCTCAGCCCTATCAGCACCACTAAAGCCTGTCCTCCTTTGCAACAGCTGCCCTTCTCTCCAGCACCTCCAGGGACTCAGCCCCCTCCCCGGGCAGCTGTTCCAGTGCCTGCAGCCCTTTCAGGAAATAAGTTCCTCCTGACACCCAACCTGACCCTCCTGTGGTGCAGCCTCAGGCCATTTCCCCTTGTCCTGTCACTGGCCACTGGGGAGAGCAGACTAACTGCCACCTCTCTGCAGCCTTGTGGCTCTGTGTCCTTCTGGAACTGAGGGGCCCACAGCTGGACACAAGATTCCAGCTGTGGTCTCGCCAGGGCAGAGTAGAGGGGAGGAGAATGTCTCTTGATCCGCTGACCACCCGTGCGAACGCATCCAGCCCGAGCCCGGGAGGTGCTGACCCTGTCGAAGCCCAGGGCTGTTGTCAGGGAAGGTCGGGGAGGCCCCAGCAGCTCTTGGCAGTCCAAGGTGCTGGCCTCCGATCAGGAGCTCCGGTTCCTGTGGCTTCTATCACACAGGAAAGAGCGGAGCCTTGGCCGCCCCTCCAACAGTTGTGAGCGATGTCGCTCCTGCCCGCTGGAAGGACTCTCTCGCCGACCGGACCTCTTGGATTCATTAAGTGCTTTTGGGGGGGTCGGGAACTGGAACCGCAGAGAGTGGTGTCAGCAACGAGCTTCCAGGCTCCATGCTGGTGAAACGAGGGGGAGCAGCACTTCCCTGCGCGACAGCAATCTGGGGTGGGGGAGATTTGCTGGGCAGTGGGAGATGCTGGGCTTAACTGGGGTTAAAGCTGTGAGGAATGGATGGTGAGAAACGAATGTGTGAAGCACAGAGAGGTTTCAACGCCCCGGCCGTGTCCATGTGTGACTGGATCTAGGGGATCCTGCTGTGGCAGGGGGTTGGACTGGGTGATCTTTCAAGGTCACTTCCCATCCCTAATGACTGGATCTAGGGGATCCTGCTGTGTTGGGGGGATTGGACTGGGTGATCTTTCAAGGTCCCTTCCCATCCCTAATGACTGGATCTAGGGGATCCTGCTGTGGCAGGGGGTTGGACTGGATGGTCTTTTGGGGGTCTCTTCCAATCCCTAATGACTGGATCTAGGGGATCCTGCTGTGGTAGGGGATGGGAGTGGCTGATCTTTCAGGTCCCTTCCAACTCCTCGTGTTCTGCGAGTCTGTCCTGCTCTTACATTAACTGGGTAGCTGAAGTTGTCATGATGCTGTGAATAGGTAGTGAAGCCAAAGCTGTTGTGTAGCCTTTGGGGGAAAAAACTCCCTGGTTCAGGAAAAGAAAGAAAGAGAACAAATTGAAGGCCACGGGGCTGTTTCCAGCCTCTGTCCTTTGGGTGTTCTGTGTAGCCACCAGCTTGTGCTCCCGTCGCCCCAGAGCTGCGCACAGCCTGCGGGTCAGTGGCTTCCAGTTCTCTGTTGTTTGTGAATCTGGTTGCAGTACCGTGGCCTCGGTTTCTTTCCAGTTGCTCCTCTGGTCTGTGACCCCTGCTTTGCTGGAGAATCACTGAGTTAGCAGAAACTCTGCCTCGGGAGTGAGGAATGAGCCCTTTGTTGGCAGCAGCACCAGCTCCCAGTGCTGCCTTGGCTGGTGTCCTGGCTCTGACGGTGCCTCGGACAGCATCGCATAACTGAGGGTCTGACAGTGGCCCAGTAGAAGAAAAGTCTGATGAGGAGAGGCTGAGGGAGCCAGAGGTGTTGAGCCTGGAGGAGACTCAAGGGGGACCTTCTTCCTTTCTCCAGCTCCCTGAAGGGAAGCTGCAGTCACATGAGGGTCAGGCTCTTCTCCCAGGCACCCAGCACCAGGGCCATTCTGTGGTGGTTCCCTGTTTCCCTGTGCATAGCCTCTCCCTTTTCCCCTCTGCGTGGCTCTCAGCTCCATGTGCTTCTTACTCATCCCTGTGTAGCTGTGGAGTCACAGGGTCTGTCTGGGTGGAAGAAACCTTTAAGCTTGTGAAGTCCAACCAGTAGACCCAGCGGTGTCGAGTCAACCCTGAATCGCATGGCTGAGCGCTACGTCTGCAAGTCCCCCACCCTGCAGGGATGGGGACTTCACCACTGCCCTGGGCAGTCTACTCCAGTGTCTAGCAACCCTCCCAGTGAGGAAACTCTTCTGAGTGTGTAGTCTGAGCCTCCCCTGGTGCAGCTTGCAACCACTTCCTCTCCTCCTGTGGCTTGCTCAGCGAGGAGACACCATCACCTCCCTTGCGGCAGCCTTCTCTCACAGCTAGATGCACTCCGTGGGCTGCTTCTCTTTCTCCAGCTCTTCTGACCCGGTGCCAGCTCACTCATGCAAATAGGGCTGGTAGAAGCCCGTCTGCGTCGTGTCCAGCTGGCGCGGTGCGTGCCTCCAGAGAGCCCTTGCAGTGCCACCTCCTCGCCGCAGCTCTGCCGTGGGAGCACGGGGTGCCGTGCACGCGAGGGCCACGCTGGGCAGCTGGCTGCAACCGGCACTTTCCTGGCCTCGGCCTTCATAGGAAGTGCTCAGGAATTTCCTGCCTTGGGATGGTCTTGATGGAGCCTTGGGGTGGTGGTGCGATGGCGTCAGAGCAGGTTCAGCTTTGCTTTCTGGGCTTTGGTCACAAACTGTAAGAACTGCTCAGGTTGGAAGAGGCCTTCAAGGTCAAGTCCAACCTCGACTGAACCCTGCTACCCTCTCTCTAGCACCCCAGCGTAAACCCCGTGCCCGAGCACCTCATCCAAACAACTCTTAAACATCGTGCTGATCAATCTGTGAAGGATGGGTGTCAGGAGGATGGAGCCAGGCTCTGCTCAGTGTCATCTCATGATAGGTCAAGGGGCAGCAGGTGTGAGCTGGACCAGAGGAGGTTCCACATCAATGTGAGAAGGACCTTCATGGTGAGAGTGCCAGAGCCCTGGAGGGGGCTGCCCGGGGGGGTTGTGGAGACATTTCAAACCCACCTGGCCATGTTCCTGTGTGACTGGACCCAGGGGATCCTGCTGTGGCGGGGGGACTGGGCTGGCTGATCTCTCGAGGTCCTTCCAATCCCCAGTGTTCTGTCATCCTCACATACATGAAGCCAGCAGAGTTTGCTCTGCTTGTGCAGCGATGGTGGCAGCTGGTGAGAAACACTGCAGAGCAGCAGCCTCCCTGTGAGTCCAGTGCAGAGATGGCTCCGTGTGGAAAAGCTGGGTGGTCCTGGAGGGGAAGGAAACAATGGCCAGCTTTAAGGGGCTGTACTTTGAGCAGACCTCCTCCTCGCTCTTCAGTGCGGCGAGGGAGTGAAAGAGTGCGGTCTGTCATTAAAAGCCAAACAAATCTGGAAGAGATCCTGTGCAAAACCTATTAGGCTGCTTTCTCCCCCCAGTCTGCAAACAAAGAGAATCCTGTGGGAATTCTCTACTGAGGGGTTGGAGGGGCTTTGGACCGTCCTTTGCAAAGCAGCTCTGCGCCTATTGCGAGTTAGAGACGGGCAGATTGCAGCGGGAGGTTGGGAAGAGGCTCTTGGGCAGGAGCGGGCCTGAACACTGGCACAGGTTGCCCAGGGAGGAGGGAGCTGAGGCCCCATCCCTGGAGATCTTCAAGGGGAGGCTGGACAAGGCTCTGGGGACCCTGCTCTAGCTGAGGCTGTGCCTGCTCCCTGCAGGAGGATTGGACTAGATGATCTTTGGAGGTTCCTCCCAACTGGGGCCAGCCCAGGATCCCACGATCCTGTGATTCTAGAGCGAGAAGCCGGTGCCCCTCTGCGGGTGTCCACGCTTCTTCCTCTGGAGTCGGGCTGTTGTAGCCCCAGCACTGGTGTGGGGGACACTTGCTAAGACTAAGCTGGAGCCTCTTCTAATTGCCAGTGCAGTGCAATTTGCCAGATTAGTGGTGTGAAATTAATTGTGATTTCATTCAATTCATTTAGAACTTAGGGTACAGAAGTTATTGAGAGAGGTGCTCGCCACCGGCTTCAACGGCTTTAGAGCAGGTCAGAGCTTGGGCTGTTGTGCTGCTGTTGCCTGGTTTTTCCAGGCACAATACAGGAAGGAACAGGGTGGATGTGAAATCCTTGATATCTTCTTTGCCCTTCCCACGATTCATTTTCCCTGTAAATGGGTTTCGGTGACGGAAATGATGTGACTTAGCAGACCCTTGGCGTGGCTCTTCACGCAGGCAAAGCACGTGATGGGATAAACAGTCCATCTCTGTCTGTCCTAGCTGGACAGCAGGGTGCTACCAGCCGTGTCTGACAGCTGAGGACTCGTGGGGTGGCTCCAGATGAAGCGAGGAAGGAACAGGTCGGCAGTGACCAAATGGTTTGCACAAGACGGGTTCTTACTTGTGTCCTTTGGGAAGTTTTATAACAGAGTTGTAGAATCACACAAAGTCAGGGGTTGGAAGGGACCTCCAGAGACCATCTAGTCCAACACCCCTGTCAGAGCAGAATCCCCTAGATCAGCTTGCAATGGGCTGTATTCGGGGAGGAAGTTGAAAGCCTCTGGAGCAGGACACTCCACAGCCCCTCTGGGCAGCCTGTGCCAGGGCTCTGGTACCCTCACGGGAAAGAAGCTTCTCCTCATGTTTGGGTGGAACCGTCTATGGTCAAGTTCATCCCTGTTATTCCTTGTCCTGTAACTGTGCCCCACAGAAAAGAGACCGGCCCCTTCCAACTCTTTAAACTGTCCTTCATCACGACACCAATGGACAAGGGTCTCCAGGGGTGGCTGTCACGCTGACCTGCTCCGCTCCCACTTCAGCTGCTCCTGGACCTCTGTGTTGCTTTGAGGGAGGACTGGGTGGAAGGGGAGGGACAGCAGCTCTGGGAAGTTGTTGCTCCGTCTCCTAGTTAGTTTGTTCCCTCTCTGGGTTAGTTTGTTCCCCCTCTCAGTTAGTTTATTTCTCTCGCTCTGGGTTAGTTTGTTCCCTCTCTTGGTTAGCTCCCCTCGCTCTGTTTCATTTTCTCTCTGGTAGTTTCGTGTTCCCTCAGAGTTTCCTCCTTTCTCCTTGATCTTTCAATGTCAGTGGCAGTGCCCTGAGACCTCTGATGCTCGGGAGAGAAGACCCTTTCACGGTTCCGAGTTGCCATGCAAGTCTTGAAGTGAAACCAGGCTGCAGTCCGAGCAGCTCTGGAAGCAGCTCTGCTCCTGAGTTCTGTCCTCCCTCCAAGCCCGCTCTCTGAACGTGCAGCGACGGGCCCGTGTGAGATGCTCTCAGTGGTTCAGATAAGCGCTGGTGGGGCTGGCGCTGGGTGCGAGGGGTGGGGGAAGAGCAGCAGTGGGAGAAATCCCCAGTATAGATTTAGTTCTTGCTCACCCTCCCGCCTCACTGAGCTGCTGTGACTGTGATGAGTGAAATGCCCCCAAGCCCTTCTGAAGTCTGGAGGAGCCTTTCCCCCCCCTCTTTCCGGGGTGCCCTCATCGAGCACCACCCAGGCAGCACAGAGACGCCTCCAGTAGCCCATCATGTGCCTTCCCCCTGCCAGTCCACCTCTGACTTTAAACAGAGCTCTCTCACTGGAGGAGTTTTGGCCTTCCCAGACAGCGTTAACCCTCCGAATGCACAGCCCACTGTGCTCCTGCTGAGGCCGTGGAAGTTGGAGCACGTCCACTCGCCCCATCCTGCTGCCAGTCTCTTAGATTTACTCGCGGTGCTATCGCTCTTTCACGGAGGACCGGGGCAGACGAGCAGCTCTGCTTTCAGTGCAGCAAATCGAGATCTCTCTGCAGCTCCTCCTGGGAAGCGGGGCTTTATGAACAGCCAGCGCTCAGGCCAGGACCTGCCTGGCGGCTGACGCTCGCTGGCCGGGCAGCAGGGCTCCTTCTGGCAGCAGCAGCCTCCGCGGATGTTTTTCTCTCTCCCAAAACTCTTTTTGTCTTAAAACGTACTGGAGCAGTTTGATTTCCCCCCCCCCCCCCCCCCCCCCCCCCCCCCT